>CM062223.1:18734963-18886416 GCA_031216235.1 Syzygium jambos | reverse complement strand
CTTCGTAAGATTTGTGTCTTGGAACTTCTCAGTGTCAAACGCGTTCGGTCTTTCAAATAAATAAGAGATGATGAGATGAGCAATCTGGTCCAGTCTGTGCGCGCGTTGCATGGTCGCCCTCTCAATCTCACCAACATGATCTCTTCATACTTAAATTCCATAATATCCAAAGCAGCATTTGGTGAAAGCTACAAGCGCCAGGAGGAGTACCTTTCAGCTCTTAAAGATGCTGTCGAACAGGCCGGCGGGTTTAGCGTCGCAGATATTTTCCCGTCCCTCAGAATCCTGCTTTACATTAGGGGGAGGAAATGGAGGCTAGGCAGCATTCAAAGATGTGATCAGATTTCAAATCGTACTCTCAATGATCATAAGAGGCTTAGAGAAAACTTAAGTACCCAGGAAAATAGCTTTGTCAAGGAAGATTTTATCGATGTACTTTTACGGATTCAACTGTCGAACGAACTTGGGTTTCCTCTTGCTAACAACCACAAAAAAGCTGTCATCTTGGTATGTTTAGATCCTATAGCTATGCTAGTAAATTTGGTAATACATGATTTAAAGTTATAACACCATAAAGATATTTGTCACTATTTTCGACAAGTTGCAACAAACTGCTGAAGTAATATGTTTTTGTCAAACACCTTAAAAAACGGTAATGCACAGCTAAAATTACTATAGAAAAAATGTATCCAGCACCTTCTAAGTCCTTTCAGGGTTATTTGTGGAATCTAGCTCATTAAATTGGACCTACAAAAGCAAAAAATTCCCATCCTGAAACTAAATGCATGTTTCTTTTTTGTTTGCACCATTTTAGGAATTCTTCGGTGGCGGAACCGATACTTCATCAGTAACAGTGGAATGGGCGATGTCGGAATTGCTCAAGAACCCCCAAGTGATGGCGAAAGCGCAGGCTGAGGTACGAGAGGCCTTGAAAGGAAAGGATCGAGTGCAAGAGTCAGATCTTGAAGATCTCAAGTACTTAAAGTCAGTGATCAAAGAGACTCTCAGGTTACACCCTCCAGTACTATTAGTCCCCAGAGAAGCAAGGCAAGCGTGCAAGATCAAGGGCTATGATATACCCACGAAATCAAGGGTGCTTGTGCATGCCGGGGCATCAGGAAGGGATCCAAATCGCTGGAAAAACCCAGAAAAATTTGAGCCGGAGAGGTTTCTTGAATCATCAGTAGACTTCATTGGGATATATCATCATATTATTCCATTTGGGTTTGGCAGGAGGGTGTGCCCGGGCATCGCATTTGCTATGGCAAATGTTGAGCTCTTAGTAGCAATCTTATTGTGCCATTTCGACTGGGCACTTCCCAATGGGCAAACTCCTGAAGAACTGGATATGACCAAAGCTTTTGCGGCCACGGTCTGCAGAAAGAGCGATCTTTATGTGATTGCCACTCTTCATAGCTAGACCTGTCAAAATGGATCATAAACCTATTTCTTAACCCATATATCAATAAATTGATCATAAATGAGTTAGTTATACTAAATAAATAAGTCATAAATAGGTATAAACATAATATGAGTGTTAAATGGGTTGTAAATTAGTTATAAATGAATTTACGACTTATTTAAACTCAACTCATCTCTCTTACCCTTACCAAATCTCGCGTTCACTCACTCCACACTCTCATCTCAATTTGGGTGTGAGTTTTCCTTGATTAAGTTAAATATGGTAGTGTTCTACCAATAGGATCGAGTCGGGTATGTGTTAGGTATGGATCGGATCGGGTTGGGTATGTGTCATTAGATTTGCATTATATGGAAATAGGTCAAAACGGATTAAATGAGTCTATTTGAATTGGACCATTTTTTATCCGACTCTAATCCGACTCGATCCACCCGTTTAACAAATCTACTCACAACCATGGCCATGCCTAATAAGACAACTTGTTGAGCAGCAAAAACGTGTCAAATTGTGTCAGTCTTGTGTTTTTGTTATATTGGCATTATAGGCCAAGATTTTGAATTTCTCTCTATCAATTTCTCGTGTTTGTCTTTCCTCTAATGGTACAAGAAATTGCCTGCCTCTGCTTTGTGGTGGCATATGTTGCTAGTTTACTTTCACATGTATTTTTTTGCGTATATTTTGTTTGGAGTTGTAACCCATTGATGGTAGAAGATACCAAACAAAGAAATTTACCAATTGAACGTAGAAAATGCAGCTTTAAAGTTTAAACTAGAAGTTTTGCCAATTAGATTTATGGGTTAATAACACGAAAAACCCTGAATTGATACACTTGTGACAAATTTACCCTAAACTGGTACATCGGTGATAAATTTACCCTCTATTAGTTTCCGTTAAATTTTATTGTGAAATTGCTTTGTTAAATGACACGTGACAGTTGACAGATGTACTGGTCTCCGTTAGTGTCCGTTAAATTTATTGTGAAATTGCTTTGTTAAATGACATGTGGCAGTTGATGGATGCATCGGTTTTGGGTTTTACCCTCCGTTTGTTACAGGTGTACATGTTTGTGATTTTTTGGGGTATTAATCAAATTTAACAGAATCTAACGGAAGGTAAATTTGTTACAAATGTACAAGTTTGGGGTTTTTTATGGTCAAAATATTAGTTTGGGATAAATTCATCACAGGTGTATCAGTTTGGGTTTTTTATGGTCAAAATATTAGATTGTGGTAAATTTGTCACAAATGTATTAATTTTAGATTTTTCGTGGTATTAGACCCTAGATGTATTATAAAAGAATTGGAAAAGCAGATATTGAATATTATTGGCTTCTCCCTAACTTGATTTTGTTGTATTTCTGAGCATGCGGAAAAAACACACAACTCTCTCACGACCACTCCACAGCGCCCGCCATAGTTGAGGCTGCTGGTTGACCCCATCGTCCTTGCCGCCACCTATTATCTTGGAGAGCTTTCTTACTATTTCCTTTTCAAACTTTTTCGCGACCACTGTTGTAATATTAACTGGAAAAATATCAATTTTGTAATTTAAGTCAATACGAAATCATCAGTAAACTAAACGCCGAACGATAAACAACATAAAAAATTAATGTGGTTCGATCCGAGTGTCGATATCTATATATATTGGGAGAGCCAGCAGCAAGTGATGTGTTATAATGTGGTTCCATCCGAGTGTCGATATCTATATATACTGGGAGAGCCAGCAGCGAGTGATGTGTTATAATTGGAGAATCAGAATTATAATCTCTCGTACGCTTAAGTGTTTTTCATACTTAAATTAAGTTAAAATCCAAAGCGTTTGCAAATAAACCACATAAATTCGCTCATGTTCGAAGCTCTTCGTGGACAGCACAACGTACGCTTTTTTTGCTTTGCGTTCGTCCTTTTGCGGCTATGTCAAGAGCTCGGCTCCCTCTTCGCCGAGGCAAAGAAAACCCGCAGGAAAAACAAGACCCTTGTTTTTCTTTTCATGTGGAACATGTTGTCCCTTTGTACATATTAAAAGAATGTATCTCCCTACCTCCTGTATGCAATATAAAGAATGCCCAAGAAGTCAAACCGGTCAAAGATAAATGATCTAACTTCCTTCGCCCGACTTGTCCAGATTTGCACAAGATTAAAAAAGATGCACCCCAGATTTGATCGTATCATAATCTTTCATTGGGTCGGATTCCGTAAACGGTTTAAACTCGAAACATAATTTGATGACCACGATCAAATTTGGAGTCACTACTGTGGCCATGACCTGATCCGAGGTCCCAACTACGTCTCGAGCCAAAGCCAGATCTGGTCATGACCGTGACCAAGCAACCATAGTAGCCGCTGTCACCTTGCCCACTGTCGCACTACTCAGCATGATTTTTAAATTTTCTTTAGCTATATGTTTAGGTCAATATTTCAGCATATAGAATTAATAAGGAAAACCTTATAATTTTAATTTGTCTTTTTTTTTTGGTAAGTCTAATTTATGTCTTTTGTTGCCGTCGTATGCTGAGAAGACATTCACTGGAATTACTTGCATCATTTGTTATGTCTTGTACTTAGTTGATGTAGTGAAAATTTTGAATTAAAATCTAATCTCCAAATATGAAAATTATGGAAAAATAATTACAGTCAAATTCCACGTACAAACAAACAAACAAACAATGTATAAGGTGATGGAAATAAAAGAATATTCATCATCATGCCTAGTCCGAAAAATAAACCTAACAAAACAAAACGTGACAAAAGAATTACCAAAGGCAACAAATGTTTTGTTGTCTTGTGGTGCGAATTGGGCCTGAAAAATTGACCTCGGTGACGAATTTTTGTGGCCGTAGACTCGACAAACTTAACGAATTTTCTTGCCTTTGATTAGTCTATGGCCACAAAAATAAAATTTTATCGCCTTTGAGCAAGGTAACCTTATTTTTCCGTAAAGGCTATAAATTCTATTGTTTGTCACCTTAAATAGTTAAGGCGACATATAGGTAACAAAGGCAAATAAATAAATAAATATATATATCACCTTCGGCAAAGGCAATGAAGCAAACGCAACAAATGATTCACGGAAAAAAAAATTGTCGCCTCTACCTAGGTAACTAAAATTTGGACCTTCTGTCACCTTAGCCAATTTTTTTTCCAGTGAGTTAAGGAATCAAGATTGTGATTGTGCGCTTGTGATGAAAATGTATCGGATCACATAATATGGCTTAATCAAAATGATGTTCTTTTTCTTAGGGAAAAGAATTTTTTGAATGTTAGATTAAAAAATTAATCCTATAGCATACAAGTGAAACTATTTCAATACATCCATAATAACTTTAAATGGTTATAATATATGGGAACATCAACTCATGAAATAGTTAAAACTGAAAGTGTGAAATTCTTATTACACCTTGACAAATTTGTTTAAGAGAAGTGAAAACAACTTAACAAAAGAGTGGTACAGGCACATGACACACGATGCATGAGTAATGCCCTCGAACGCACGCGTGTGCGAGAGCACACATGTAAATGATTGATCAACTCAACCTTGGCTACCTTCTCGAAGATCGTGGGTCCAAGGCTTTTCAAGCACGACATTACCTAAATGACGAATATTCTTTTGATCATGAGTTCTACATGCTGAATATTCTATTTTTATGCAAGGTGATTTGGACAAAATATTGTGATCTCGTCTTCCGTTTAGTGGAATGTATTACTCATTCTGTACTCTGTAGAGGGTAATAGTCTAAAAAGTCCAAAACCTACCGTGCAGTAGTCAATTCAATCTTAAACCTTTCAATTGTGTCAATTTAATTATAAATCTTTTTTCACGATTTGTCAATTTAGTCATAAACCTTTCTTAGTGTCAAATCTAATATTTAGATATTTGGCCAAAAGGACTACATTTTATAACTAAATTGGCAAATCATTAAAAAAAAATTTAGGACTGGCACAATTGAAAAAGTTTAGAATTAAATTAATAAATTATTAAAAAATTTAGGACTAAATAAGCACAATTAAAAAATTTAAGCTTAAATTGATATCCGTACAATTAATTTATGACATTCAAGACAATTTTTCCTGCTCTGTAGTAAAGCAAGCTGCTGTATAAGACAACGACATCCAGCAGCCTTTTTCAAAGTATCGATAATTAAAACCAAAGTCAAAGATATATCGTTTTCAGAGCAGTACCTTTCATGGCACATTTAGTTAGGTGATTTAAAAATTACGATTTCTTTTTTTCAGCATGCTTAATAAGGGCGTTTAGAGCACTCTTTTATAATGACCGTTTCTGATGTAATTAAAAGTAAAAAAGGCCAAAGAATTACTCTTAAGAGTATTCATACTAAAAGAAGGATTAGAAACTCTACAGTAAATGTGAAGGGAAATACATACTTATACGAATGTTAGCATGTCCATTGACATATAGTTATTTTGTAATTATTTAACATTCCAATTATATTTGTAAGTCTTGCCTGAATAGTCAATTAGCAATATTTTATTTAGAATCCAAAATAATTGATAGTTTTTGGTAGAAAACAGGTCTTTTAGACGATTGATTGCCGATATGTTGTATCCCATGAGTACATCCAGCCGTCCACCCTCTCTTGCTGCACGTTTGGTTGCCAGGACAACTTAGGGTGCATTCGTTTCGCGAAAAATGAGTCATTTGAAAAACATTTTCTAAAAAAATGATTGCTTATATCGCTAAGAAAAATTGGTTAACGTAAAATATTTTTATCGTTGATAACAATCTATGCTTAACTATTTTCGTGGGTGATAAAAAAATTTTCTATTTATTTATTTTTCTATACGATATAAGCAATTATTTTTCGGAAAATGTTTTTCAAATCACTCATTTTTCACGAAACGAACATACCCTTACTCATTCCCATTTTGTTCCAAGTCAAATAGTTATTCGTTGGTTTGGTTCAGAATAGCATAATCATTCTTAGAAGTCGAGATACCATAATTATTTATGAGCTGTCATATTTTTTTATTTCATCACTTTTAGTAATATGATAACAAAAAATTTAGACTATAGATTTTCATTACTTCTAATCAGATTTTATAATGGGTTTTCAAGCAAATATGGTAAATAATATATGGACCACAGTCTTACCGTGACCATTTGATGCTACAGACGGAATTATTAAATCATGTTAGTTATTCCATTCCAATGCATGACGATGGAGGGGTCATGAAGATGCCAGAGTTCATCAACCCTTGAGTTGGACGGTGGTTTGGATGCTGTACAGGCTTGCTTTAGATTAAGTACGGGGATAGTGGCAATAGATGACCCGACTCTCTTCCCAGTATTAATGTGTTGTTATCTATTACGTTTGGGTGCTTATTTTAATGCTTGGAAGATGGAGTTTATAAGAAAGATGCGTGTGCAAATTATTTAATGTCGTTAATTTCCGTTATCATATGATGTAATTATCTCATTATGTTTTCGTCTGCTTAAAAGTAAAATAAATAATTAAACAAAAAATCTCGTGTCGCTTGTAACATTTTAGAGCGTCACTCTTAATTTTTACGAATTTGAGCAAAAGGACACCAGAAGTGCCATAAGTTAGGTACGGAGAACACTTTAGTACCATAACTTTTTTTCGGAACACTTTGGTGCCAAATCGGAGAAAAAAAGATCACTTAAGTGTCAATTTAGCCGGAAATCCGACGTGGTATTTTTTTATTAATTTTTGACGCCGACGTGGCTCGTCGGAGGATGAGTCAGCGTGTATAATCAGCGTTTTTTATTTTAAATAGTTTTTTCCTTTTTTTTTCCTCTTCTTTCCTTTTTCCTCTCTTTGCTTTTTTTTCTTTTCTCCCCTCGCCAACTGGTTGCCGGTGGCCGACCCGGCCACCGACAAAGCCCGGGAAGGGTTGAGTGAGGGCAGCCTTGCCCATGTCCGGCCATGGCGACCTTGCCCATGGCCGGCGAGGGGCGGCCTCGCCAGATTTGGGTGAGGTGACTGTGACATTCCGAATTTCAGTCCATTTTTTGAATTTATAAAATGTGTAATTCTTCAGTGCGCTTATAATAAAATCTCACCCGAAACTGATCACTTCTGGGTTATTATTTTTAAATTAGAGATTTCGCTAGAATCACACTCAATCGAATTTGGCCGTTATTTAAAGCCCAAACTTTGGTATCGAATTTCTCGGAGTTCCAGGACGAATTTAATTGGACGGTGTCGATATTATTGTGGCTAGCCTCGAGATTACCCGAGATATGTGAAAAATGGATTTTTGACCGGGTGCGGATTTAGACTAGTAGACCTCCCTCGTGATGTATTTTGGGTTATTTTCTTTTGGCCCTTTTTCCTATTTTATTCATTAGGATTTTTGTAGTCCGTTAGATCATTTTCGAGTTCGAACCTGGGCCGTTGGATCGCGATTATTGCGCTAACTTTTGGCCCTCTCTCTCTTTCTTTCTCTCTCTTTCTCCTCTCTCCTCTTTGCCGCGTCTGAGCCCGTCCAATACCCCCTGCCCGCGCGTCCCCTCCCCCCTCTCTCTCTCCTCCTTTCTCTTCTTTTTCCTTCTCTCCTCTTCTTCTTCCTTCTCCTTCGCCGCACCATCATTTTTGCTTCTGCTCGCCCCAGCCAACGCCGACCAAGCTCGCCTCTAGCCCCATCGCCGTCGCAGCCATCGCCTGACCGTCGTCGCACCGTCCGCCAGCCGCCACCCCCAACCGACTCTTCTCTCCCTCTCCTCCGCACGAGCAGCAGCTCGCCACTGCGTCCGCTGCAGCAAAGCTCCGCCAAGCCCCCGTCTAGCTCGTTCGGCCGCTCGCCTGGCACCACCGCCCCACCAGCCACCACCGTGCCGTCTCCGACCGCCACGCGACTTCCCCCTCTCCCGGCTGAGCCCTTTCTTCCCCTCCGGTGTGTCCCTCTGTCCAGCTCGCCGGTCGCCGCCGCACACCACCGTGCCGGTCACCGCCGCACACCACCGTACCAGCTACCACTGCTCCCCCCATCACCGTCCAGCCCCCCTTGCCACCGATCGCCACCGTGCCGCCCCATCGCTGTCGGCTCGCGCCTCCTCAGCCCCTAGCTCCCCCTCTCTCTCGCCGCCACCACCCCAGCCTTCCTTCGTGCCGTCGCCACCATGTCTCTGTCACTACCGCAGCTCGCCGACCAGCTAGCCCCCGCTGACCAGCTAACCTAGCTCGCAGCCTGTCGCGACCTAAAAATCAATTATACGATCTTAGGCTAATGGATTACTAGATCAATTAAATTGACTAACCTAGCTCGAGTTCTCCCAAACTCTACCAAATCGCAACTTAGGTCCAATTGTGAGCATGCAAATATTTTCAATAGGAGTCGCCACTATTCATTTAAGGTAGGTTGATTAGAAACCTAAATAAAATAGTGGGAGTACTATTTTATTTCTGCGAACCAGAAATTATATATTCGGGGAATTGATTACGCTAGATTCCCTAACGCCCTTTCGGTACCAATTTCAAGAAAAATACTCAATTTGACAATTTTGATAAATCCTGACTTAGAGTTCAAAGGTGCAGAAATTTTTTATTTTCACTTATTTAAATGAAAGCTAACCTATATGTAATAACGTGCAAAAATTGACATGCGATTAATGCAACCTAACATGCAAACTATATGTCATGCGACGACGTGACTATTTCTAATGATGGGCATATTATTTTTTTTGTATTTTTTTAATGAAATTCGGAATTAAAAATGCCAATTATCTAGACATGCAATATTATCTTCTAAAAAAATAATTCAAATTGCAAATTTTTAAGTAAAAAAAAATAACCGCTAAATCTTTCGAATTAAGTTTCGATCTAAAGCCTGACAGATCGATCCTAAAATTCGAAATACCCGCTATGGAAATAACTCTATCTAAAGCCTGATGGATAGATTTATTTCCATGTGCGCGGTTGCGGATTAGGAAAATTTCCTAATCGATCACATCTTGAAAAAATTTAGATATCTCAAATATCTTGGATATATTCAAAAGATTTTGAAAATTCTAAATTCTATCCAAATTTGATAAGATCAGATATCCAAGATTCCAAAAAAAAAGGAAATAAATCCTAATTGAAATATTGCCTATTATCTAAATGTGCAAGATTAGATATCAATAAGTACGAATTAGATAACAAAATATTCAAATCAAATCAGGATAAGATAATTACCTGATTTGCAGATTTCTTTCCAATTTTGAATTTGCAGCGGATCGGGATGGTGACCGGTGTTGCGTCGGGGGTCGCGGCGCAGCGTCGGGAGCGGCGGCGGCAAGAACAGGAACAACAAGTGCTTCGTCGTCGGCCACGAGAAAGGGGGTTGCAGGACTCACGGCCGACTGGAGAGCTCGTGGAGAGGACCCACGGCAAAGAATCTCCACGATGGTTGTCGCGGTGGGATCTCGAATGAGCTTTATGTGACCAGTATCAAGAAAACACACGCTGGGCAGTGGCGATGCGGGTACGGGAGCTTGGGCACGAGCGGCTGAGTTGTCGATCCTCTACGCGAACTTCAATAAACCTGATCGATCAAAATAGAGGAATGGTTGTTGCAATCTGAAAGACCCAATTTGACTTTCCTTCCCAGGAATTGATTACGGTTATCCGTCTGTATGGAGTCCACCGAAGAGAGGGTCTCTGAAGATAAACTTTGACGAGTCGCTTGCTGAAGGGACAATGGAAGGTCTGTCAAAATTCTTCGGGAAGGTTGGCGGATGGCTTTGCACGTCGTGTTCGAGTTTTCTTATTGTAGAGAAATAAGAAGCCCACTTGCGGACGTCTTCTCAATGTTCACGTCCTCCTCCCCATTGTGTTTTCTCCCTTAAGTGTATAGTATTGACCAAAAGCAACAGAGAGATCACCTCCCCTTTTTTCTTTTTCCTTGTCTTCTTCTCTGATGGCCGTGAATTATGAATTTTGTGTGGCCCCTCGTGTGTGTTTTGAAAATTGTGAGAGCTCCCCCTTGATTATGAGACATAAACATATATTTATAGTGTAAACCTAGGTCAATTAGCCAAGTTTTCTAGTCCTAATGGGCTTAGTTTTAGGCTTTAATTTAATTCCAAGTGGGCTGAATTAATTTGGGCTTTTCTTTAATTAAGCACAATGGGCTAATTTAATCCCAAATTAAGACAACCAAGCCCTTTTGCGTGTGATTTTTAGCCCATGCTTTCCGAGTGAGCCGAGTCTCGTTCTATGCCCGAGCTCGATTTACATGATGAATTTTAAGCTCGCTTACCACCGCCGATCCGATGCGAAATGCAGTTGATCTATATGAACCTAAACTTTATGCTATGCGATTCGTAATATTTTTGTTCAGGGGTTAAAATTTAATCCCTAATTTTCTATGCAATTAACCACTAAATGATGCGCCGAAATTTAGGTGTCAACAGCTGCCCCTCTTTGAGTGGAGGCTCGCAGAGGTTTCGCTCAAAGACTGACATCTAAATTTAAACTATGCAAAATGATGAATGATTTTTTTATTTTATTTTTTTTTATTTTTGATTTTTTTAATGCAATGATGAATGATATGCAAACAATAAGGAACATATGTTAAGGCTTCTCACTTCGTGTGGAGCGGTGAAAGAGTCTTACATACGAATCGCACAAAAAGCAACCAAGTGATGGAAATCTTTATAATGCTGTGAACTTCCTCGATCTCCAAACTTCTATCCCACTGGAAGTAAGATTCTCGAGGTACATATTGCCTATCTGTTACCTGTAGTTTCCTACAGATGCGAAATAGCGCATGATATGAAGAAAGAATGGGACGTGTTGCCTATACCACTGGGCAATCACTAAAAGGATCATATCACCCCTCCATTGGGTGAGCATGAGGTTGGTTGTGTCACCTATTCCACTAGGTGGACACAGATTGAAAAATTATGCTACCTGTACTACTGGGCAGACATGAAATGAGGTGTGCCGTGTACTCCACTTAGCAACACCAAATGAGAAATTATGCTGCCGCGTATTCCACTTAGCAAACATGAAATGGGGTGTCCTCGCCCATGGCCGATGAGGGGCGGCCTCGCCAGTTGCCGGCGAGGGTCGCCTCGCCTAGATTTGGCGAGGCCGCCCCTCACCATTCGCCGGCGAGGGTCGCCTCGCCCTTGGCCGGCAAGGGGCGGCCTTGCCTGTTGCTGGCTAGGGTCGCTGTCACGCCCCGAACTCTAACGAGCTCGCGATAACCCTTCAATAGTCGTATTAAATGCGATGTCCCATAACGCATCGCCGACCCAAATGAACTACGTAAGCGAAAGCAAAATAAAACAACCTAGACAACTAACATGAAGACAAAAGGATAGCACGAAACAATAATTGCATAACATCGTAAAGCAGTCACTATTACAAAACGATGACCCAAGCTACCAATTTCAAATCACAATTTTCAAAAAGGGGCGATGGTTGACAAGCTTATCTTTTCTACAAAAAGGGTACTCAAAAGATAGGATAATTTGATCTATCCTTCAATCCCTGTGGTACTCTGGCGGCATCTCCTGTCACGCCTCGAACCCCTTCGAGCACGCGACACACTTCTCTGGTCGAATGATGCGACATCCCAGGGTATCACCGACCCAAATGAAACTTACCAGAGATTTATATCAACAGCGAAAACCACCAATACTCGGACGATAATAACTGGGGTAATCGGGGAGAATGTACAAATTCATTTCTCATTCAAACTTATATAATATCCACAATTTACAAAATCACATATATACAAGCACACCGCACCGCCACACTACATACCACCGATAACAAAAAGGATCGATAACCTGGGTACCCTATCACCAAAATAGTACGCTTCAAAAGCCTATTCTACAACCTCTACACTTGCCCCTACGCCTTCTACTTGGCGTTCACTCCGAGTCTGATTTTTCGTTCTCTGAATCTAAATCCTCCTAAGTCTCATGTTTGTCTGTTGGGTACTCTACCACGTTAATGTCGGTGTGCAATGGTATTGTAAAACGCTGCGGCAGCAGTGGAAGGTTCATTGATCAGACCAGGGTTCTGAAATGTTTGGTTGAAATAACCATGAGATTACATCTTAATAAGTACACACCTAAACCCCACTTAGGCTATCACGTACCTCCAGACAACACATACCTGACACAAACAACCACTCATACTAACAATCACACGCGAACCTACTTGGGATTCTTCATACACCTCCTTGCACGCCAAATAATAATACAGCCAACATGCCACAATAATGCCTCATTCATGTCGCAAAACCAAAGCATGTAATATGAATTCACATGCATCAATGGATCACAATCGCGCGTGCCTCGATTATAAGGCAAAACTCACTTGGGCACGTCCCATATCATGCCTAGCAGTTTTTACCCCATAATCGAGCACTACATCACACGATACAACCACACTCGCACACTAACTCACGCCATGCGTCAGCTTTCGCAATCCTCACACGTCAAATCGAGTCCAGCTCATTCTCAACTTTTCCACCACTACCACGCCCGCGTAAAACGCATCAGGCTAACGGTTTTCTGACCACGTCAGGCATTGTCACCCCGTTGGGCCGGGCATCGTCACCTCGTCAGGGACGGCATCGTCCCGTGTAAACGAACACACCTCAGGACGAAATCCTACACTCAACTTTCCTTCTACCGCGCCCGCGTAAAACGCATCAGGCTAACGGTCTTCTGACCTCGTCAGGCATTGTCACCCCGTCGGGCCAGGCATCGTCACCTTATTAGGGACGGCATCGTCCCGCGTAAACATACACGTTTCAGGACGAAACCTACCCCGCGTAAATGAACACGCCTCAGGGTACCACTTTTCCGACCATTCCAATCATTTCATAGCATCGTACCACACGTGCCACATGGTCACACATCACACACGGCCACACAATCCCACGCCACACATGCCTTATGCCAACACACATTACCATCACACAATCATGCCACACGGCCACACATACTTGGCACATGGTCACACACAATCTCTCGCTCATAAAAATGAACATCCATAGAATCAGGATAAATCTGGGCAGTTTACACAGTGACTGAAATCCCATCAAAATAAATAGTAAACGAACTCCAAAAATTCTAAATTTTGGATATGTCATAAAAAACATCTTGATAAACATTTCTTATGAAGAACACGAAATCCGGTTCAATCTGCAATCAGACCAAAATCAGTTCGCTCTAACAGACCGTTTTGTCCTCAAAATACATTTATTTCAACACCAAAATCACCTTAAAAAGCTTTGAAATTTTTATATGTCATAGTAAAAAATGTCCCCAACAAGTTTTGTGAAGAAAGTATTTTGAAAATGGGTCCGGAAAAATTTATAAAAATTCGAACAGACCAAGAGGTCGGGATGAACAGTGTTCCGGGCAGTTTCCATATGGTCTGAAAATGGGTTTTCATAATAACCAAATGGCCTCCAAAAATTCCAAATTCCAAATATGTTATACTTCAAGATGTTGGGAACAACTTTCATGAAGAAAACTTCCTTAAATTCGGCCCATAAAATTCTCTACAAAAATAGCAATCCGGATGGGTACAGTAACCGCGAATCCGAGAATCACATCAAACCTCATTGATTCGAATCCCAATTGATTTCTACCGAATTTCAACCGCCAAAACTCATTCTCAGACGTCTAATCCAATACGCAACAGCCACTAACAGTCATGATAAGCCACCAACAACCACGATCGACACCCTAATCAACCCCTAAACTACCCTAAACCATGTCTAAACGAGCCTGTTAATACTTGATAACCTAGATAGGATTTAGGGAGCGACTTACCCGAACTCTAGGCTAACTCGGCTAGAGTGGAAAGGGGGATCGGCTGATCGGCAGCTCACGGCGGCGACGATCGGCGAAACGGTGACGGCGACGGTGGCTTGAATCGACTTGGCTTGTCCACGGCCAAGAGAGAGAGAGAGGGAGAGAGTTCTCGGTTGGGGGGGCTGCTGTGAGAAGAGAGAAAGGGAATGAGGAGAGAGAGAGAGAGAGAGAGAGAGAGAGAGAGAGAGAGAGAGAGAGAGAGGGAAGTTTGACTAAATAGTCCAACTTGCACTTAATTCCCATTTTGCCCTTTACACACTTGGCTAGGATTAATTCAAGATAAATAATGGAGGAGCATTTTAGTCCATCATAAATTTGAATTATTGGAGCTGATATTATCCACTTAATATCCCCAAAATAATTTCCCAAAATTCGGAATACCCAAAAATAGGCCTAGGGGCAAAATCGTAATTTTCGGGTCCCGGGCCGAATTTCCATTTTTCGACCGTACCATCCCCAAATATAAATGGCCAACATAATATGACGTCGGATTCACAAAAATAACCTTTTAAGCCCTCGAAAATCGACTTCAAAGTCTGGGGGACAAAATAGTAAATTTTTCACTTCCAAGTCGAAATTCCATTTTTCGACCGTACACACTCCTAATATGCGTGGCCACCCTAAAACGGCATCGGCCTCGAAAAATAATCTCATACGGCTTCGAAAAATCGACGTCGGAGTCCAAAAGGGTAAAATCGTAATTTTTCCAATTTCAGTCGAAATTCCAATTTTCGGCTGTTCTAGCCCCAAATGTACGTGGCCACACCAAAACGATGTTGGCCTTGCAAAATAGTCGTAACCACCCATAGAATTTCGACATCGAATTTCGGATCCAATTTGGCGATCAAAACTCGCTAAATTTCCAATTTCAGGGTCTCTCACTAACGGGTAGCTGTTTAGGGGTTACGCGTATCGACCTAGGATTATCTGAGTCATGACAGTCCCGATCATTGAGAGGATGAGAAATTATCACTAGTCCTAGAGATCGCGATCGTTCGGTTCAAGTTCAGGACTGGTTGGCCACGTGTACTTTCGGTTGTGCAGAATCACCTGCGATCCGATTGTACATCGTTGACCTTGGCCAAACCAAATCCAAATAGTCGTAACCACCCATAGAATTTCGACATCGAAGTTCGGGTCCAATTTGGCAATCAAAACTCTCTAAATTTCCAATTTCAGGGTCTCTCACTAACGGGTAGCTATTTAGGGGTTACGCGTATCGACCTAGGATTATCCGAGTCATGACGGTCCCGATTATTGAGAGGATGAGAAATTATCACTAGTCCCAGAGGTCGCGATCGTTCGGTTCAAGTTCAGGACTGGTTGGCCACGTGTACTTTCGGTTGTGCAGAATCACCTGCGATCCTATTGTACATCGTTGGCCTTGGCCAAACCAAATCTATCACTTTTCCTAAGATCGGCCCACGTCGGCCCAAAATATTCCCTCATCATTTTCTCGTGATCGGTGTCCGATTCACGATCGGATCCCTGGTCCACGTACCGTTTTCCCAAGTAGCCATACCCCATTGGTTAGTATTCCAAGAGTGATAAGCTCTGGGTGAGACTTTCTAAAATGAAATGCGAAATAATGTCAATTTTATTGATCCCGGAATTACGTCGAAATTCAGGCTGTTACATCTCCGGATCGATCATGGTCGCGGATCTGAAAATGGTTATATAATAACCGTAAGAACGAGTCTCAATAAGCAACACCCTAAATCCCACGTAGGCCAATATGTACCTAGACAGGTCGTAGATGCAATCTAACCCATAACATATAGAATTCGCATCATTGCACTTACCTCGCCATCAAACACCTGACGACTCTGCACATTAGTCGAAACGTGATAATGCAATAATAATAACTCAATAACATATCACAATCAGCCAAACACCAACCACACTTGCACTCAATCAATCCAACCAATTTAATCACACATTCAACCAGTCAATTCAATCACGCTCAATTCGCATGCGTGGCCGAACATCTTTCTCACGACCCGCACCACTGCGCCTCAGGTCCATTCTCACTGCTCGCGCCACTGCGCCTCGGGCCCAATCTCACAGCCCGCGCTACTGCGCCTCAGGCTCAGTCCTCCGATCAATTTGGGCTCTGTCTCGGGTCAACACCCCACAGGACCTTTCAAAAACAAACTTTCACACGACCCGGGTTAACACCCCATAGGTCAGCCCTCCGATCAATCCGGGCTCTGTCGCAAGTCAACACCCCACGGGATCTTTCAAAAACAAACTTCAAACAACCGGGGTCAACACCCCACAGGTCATCCCTCCGATCAATCCGTGCTCTGTCCCGAGTCAACACCCCACATGACCTTTCAAAAATAAACTTTCACACGACCCGGGTCAACACCTCACAGGTCAGCCCTCCGATCAATCTGGGCTCTGTCCCAAGTCAACATCCCACAGGACCTTTTAAAAATAAACTTTCACGCGACCTGGGTCAACACCCCACAGGTCAGCTCCCCGATCAATCTAGGCTTTTCTCATGCACATGCACCACACAAAATTCACCATTCCCTCAATTGTATAATTCAAATTCAAATCGTCACACTTTCACCAATGTCAATCTGATACGCCATATCACCCAATTCAAGTCATGCTCTTCACATCAGCCTATCGATCCGACATTCAAGCCGGCACATTCAAATATTCCATCTCACCCACAAACGCCATGACAACTCGGTCACGTCACCAAACTCATTCAATCACCAATTTAGCCACACAATCACCACCACAATAATTCATAAATAGAGCACATTCAATTTTACTAATCCTCACCTAATTTAATTCCTAATCCGGTACTAAATCACACCCTAAACAAGTCTAAACATACCCATTATACTAAGTAGGGTTTAGGAAGTCACTTACTAGGTTTTGGCCTAGGAAAAATTGGCTGGGGCCTAAAATGGCCTGGGTGAATAGTGCTAGGCTAGGCACAGGCGCGGGCCAAACGGGTGCGTTGACCGGCCAACACGGGTGCGGTGGCCGAACGGTGCGCCTGGCGCACGGGCGCGGTGGCCGAGCGACGCGCTTGGGGCGCACGAGTGAGCGGGTTGGGTGACGTGCCTGGCTGGATGAGCGAGGCGTCGGGCAGTGGCCTGGGCTGAGTGGGCAACGGCTTGGCCACAACTCGGGGCGACTTGGCTGTGTTGACACCTAAATTTCGGCGCATCATTTAGTAGTTAATTGCATAGAAAATTATGGATTAAATTTTAACCCCTTAACAAAAATATTACGAATCGCATAGCATAAAGTTTAGATGATCACCAACTTATTTGCCCCAATTATACACATTTTGAGCCTAATGATCCATTCATTTCTCAACCCATGAGCCTAGCCTGTATTACGTCCCTTGTAAAGTCTCTTCAGATTAGGGCACTTGAACTAACGTAGAGTTTCAAATGCTTATAAATGTTGCTCGAAGAAGTGCGAGCAAGATTTTTCTATCTCATTTTTGCAGCATTCCTGACTTGTAAACCCGGAGCAGCTGGTGATATCAATTCTTTCAATAGCCTTGACTCGAAGAGTCTCTTTTGCTAAGCCATTGACCAAACCCACGTTTTAGTCCTTATAAAGACCTCTCAGATTGGCGAAGCCATACTGATTTTGAGAATATCCGAACCCTTGTCAAGCACGATGAGGAGAGTTTAAGTGATTCTTATACCCGCATCAAAGGTCGGGTCAAAAGCCTTTCATTGAGAGTGAGTAGAAAGTCCTTTCTGATTAAAGGTCTCTCATTTATTGTGATCAAATTGTCAAAAGGACGAAATGGTTGTTCTTATTGATAAATTCCCCAGTGAAGCTTGGTAATGCAAGCATATTCATGAATTATGTTTTCTATGCCCCTGCGCATGTGTTGTTTTAACTTTTTCTCAGGAAAAACCAGGAGCGATGCCATTTGCTCCGTCATAAGAAGAATTCAGATACGTCTGCTAATTATTCTTCATTGTTTCTCTCTCCGGAATAGGAGAAATTATCTCTCTCATATGTTCACCAAGTGGAACAGGTGACATTTGGTGTTGCTAAGTAGAGTACGAAGCACACCCTAAGACTCGGCTCACTCGGAAAGCATGGGCTAAAAATCACACGCAAAAGGGCTTGGTTGTCTTAATTTGGGATTAAATTAGTCCATTATGCTTAATCAAAGAAAAGCTCAAATTAATTCAGCCCACTTGGAATTAAATTAAAGCCTAAAACTAAGCCCATTAGGACTAAAAAACTTGGCTAATTGACCTAGGTTTACACTATAAATATATGTTTATGTCTCATAATCAAGGGGGAGCTCTCACAATTTTCAAAACACACACGAGGGGCCACACAAAATTCATAATTCACGGCCATTAAAGAAAAAGACGAGGAAAAAGACAAAAGGGGAGGTGATCTCTCTGTTGCTTTTGGTCAATACTATACACTCAAGGGCTAGCAAGGGGAGCCCTCGCCCATGGCCAGCGAGGGGCGGCCTCGCCAGATTTGGGCAAGGCCACCCTCGCCGGCGATTGGCCAGGCCACCCCTTGCCGGCCATGGGCGAGGGTCGCCTTGCCAGTCGCCAGCGAGGGTCGCCTTGCCCAGATCTGGCGAGGCCGCCCTCGCCAGCCATGGGCAAGGCCGCCCTTGCCTAGCCCTTCCCGGGCTTCGCCGATGGCTAAGCCGGCCACCGGCAACCGGTCGGTGAGGGGAGAAAAAAAAAAAGAAAAGAAAGGAAAAAGGAAAGAAGAGGAAAAAAAATGAAAAAAAATTATTTAAAAAAAAAATGCTGATTGTACACGCTGACTCATCCTCTGGCGAGTCATGTTGGCGTCAAAAATTAATAAAAAATGCCACGTCAGATTTCTGGTCAAATTGGCACTGAAGTGACCTTTTTTCCTCCGACTTAGCACCAAAGTGATCTGAAAAAAAAGTTATGGCACCAAAGTGTCCTCCGTACACAACTTATGACACTTCTGGTGTCCTTTTGCCTACGAATTTGCATTTAAGGAAAGGACATTAATCGAAAGGATTTTCATAAAAAAGTGAATAATGTTTGATAGACACCATGTAAAATACTTTGCGAAGGAATTTTTAAGAATAAGGAAATGAAATAATAGAAGGAGAACAGAGGAACTTGTAGTTGCAGCTTAGGCAAGCGGCATAACAGTATCACTAGTACCAATGTCACACAACCACAGGCGCCATGTTATCGAGGTCAAGTGACCCAGTCACACGACACCAGGTTACGCGACACTGGGGCTACATGAATAGGGAATGCAAGGCTGGACCCACGGTGTGCTAGGTCTAGTGTTGAGTGACCTTGTGCAAGCTAGATTTAGCATCAAGCAGCTCTTGGTGAAGCTTACTAGAGTCACGTGACCCTCCACAAGCTAGATCTAGCATCAAGCAACCCATGGCGAAGCTTGCCAATGTCGCACGACCCTTGATGAGCTAGATCTTGCATCGAGTGACCGTCGGTATAATACTGGAATACAACTAGAAAGGGAGGGGGGTTGCCTTGAAGTTTGAATATTTTTTAAGCAAAACTTTGCACTTATACCTTTTAAATGGTATTATCAAATGCCAAAACTTTGGTTTAAGGTCGTTTGGAGGCTTAAAACTGCTTGTAAATGTTCTCTCAAATGCATCCTAACTGGATTTATTAAATCATTGGAAAAATTTTTATATGGTGCTTAAATCGGCTGACTAACTTAAACAATCACTTACAGTTTGCTACATTATCTAATAAACCTATTTAGAATATGAGCCTCTGTCTCTAACATTACTGAATGCAAAAATGTGAATACGTGTGTGTTTTTTATTCTTTCTTAAGCTTACGAAATTAATTCATGTTACAAAACCCATAACTATAAACAAATAGGCCAATAATGGCACTCCGAGTCCGACAAATACTACCAACAAATGGCACGGATTTTTGGGCATAAAAAAATATCTTTTGGCACTACTAGCCAATATTTCTATAACTTTTTAGCTTTTCCCCTCCGAATAAAAAAACTTTATAGGCACTAGCAGCTAGACAATATAGAACTAAAATGAGCCGCATATTGTAATTCTGAGTTAATTGATCGACGAAAGTAAGCAAACCGAGCTCCGTCTATTATATATATATATATATATATCTCTTGAATTCATGAATCTCTTAAATTCGTAAATCTAGTGAATTCATATATCTATTGAATTGACGAATCTATTGAATTCATACATCTCGTGAATTCATGTATCGCTTGAATTTGTGAATCTATTTAATTCATATATCTATTGAATTTGTGAATCTATTTAATTCATGTATATCTTGAGTGTGTGGATCTATTTAATTTATATATTTCTTGAATTTATGTATCTCTTGAGTACATGAACTTTAATACTCTACAAATAGTTTTGAACACTTCTTCATTCGAAGAAGCTGAAAAAATACCTCGCATTTCTTCACTTCAATTTTCTCTAAGTGTGCAGGTTTCGAGAAGTGTTGGACATAAGTCCTATTTGCATAATGCTAATTCAAACAGCTATGAGGTATTGTATCTTGGGAGGCATAGTTCATGGAGCTACTTAACACTATTGGTAGGAACTAATCACTTTAAGGAGATTCAATTAGTCGTACCTTGCCTTCTATTTATTTTTGTTATCGCTTTCTTAGATTTATTATATTTCTGGTTATAACAAACAATGTTATGTATATTCCTGCAATATGTACGTTTACAATAATTTGCAACAATCTTAGGGCGATTAGTAGTTCTTACTGTTTGCTGGGTTTATCAAAATATCGAGATGGCTAATAACAATCAAGTACCCAATAATGTCCGAAATGTTTTTGGAGACGTTTCCATGATCGTTTCAACTGGTGAGGTACAAATCTCATGGCCTGGTGTTGAGCCAGAAAATTTTCGAGCCTTCGAGCTGAAACCATCTATGGTATGGGCACAAGTCGCTTGATTGATATATTTGATACTATTTTTCAAAACAATACAAGCCAAATGACATATGGTTCAATTTCTAGAGCGATGGTTCAATAGGCTTTTCCTAATTTGATGGTACAATTTCTAGTAACACTGAATGAGAAATTGGACAAATTCATTGGTGTGGGCTTTAAGTAGTGGCAGCAAAAGATGTTTTTCCATGTGACCATGCTGAATATGGTCAAGTACTCATGGGAGGTGTGCTCAATAATTAGTCCAAATGTGCAAGCTGTCACGACGCTTGGGGCGTTGGAGGCTTGGAAGCATCAGGACTTCCTATGTCGAACCTATATCCTTAACTATTTGATAAATTTTCTATATGATACTTATTGTAACATTGAAATCGCTAAAAAGTTATGGGAGTCATTAGAACAGAAATACAAAATTGAGGATGCGAGCACTAAGAAATTCATGGTTGCCAAATTCTTTGATTTCGATATGGTGGATTCTAAATCTGTCATGAATTAGGGTCAGGAATTGCAAATAATTCTTAACAACATATTTGCCGAGGGAATGTTACTTAGTTAATAATTTTAAGTGGCAACTATTATTGAGAAGCTACCTCCAAGCTAGTCAAACTTCAAAAATTATTTGAAGCACAAACAGAAAGAGACGAGCCTTAAGGATTTCATTTTACGCCTTAGAGTAGAGGAGGACAACAGGAGCAATGCAAACCCTCATATGAAACCAAAGGTCAACACTCTTGAGTTTTCTAGTTCCAAGCAAAATAGGAAAAAGAAGAAGTCCTTTCAAGGAAAAGACAAGTAGAAGGAACAATTCCACAAATTCCAAGGGACATATTTTGTTTGCAATAAGCTTAGCCATCGGGCTTAGTATTGCAAGATTTGCCCAAATAAAAGCAAACGCGGCGGTAGAACCAAGCAGTTAAATCTGACAGAGTCAGAAGATGATAAGAGACTGACTGCTATGGTGGTATCTAAGGTATCCTTAGTGTCGAACAATAAATGTTGGTGGCTACATACAATGCCACAAATCGCATTTGTATGGATAAAAACTTGTTCTCGTCTTACAAGTAGTCTAAGGAAGAGGAGATGCTTTATATGGCTAACTATACTTAGCAAAAATTGCCAGGAGAGGAAAATTGATCTTGAAGTTCACACTCATTAAGGAGATCATATTGCAAAATGTGCTGCATGTACTAGAAATCTGGAAGAATCTCATTTCTAGCCCTATACTTGTCAAGAATGGTTTCAAAATTGTATTTGAATATGATAAGTTTGTACTTTCCGAAGGGGGGATGTATATGTTAAAATGGTGCTTTTATAATGACTTGTTCAAAGCCATGTGGTTGTGACTGATGTAAATTCGAAATTCTTGTACCCAAAGATTATTAATAAAGAGAAGTCTTTAGTTTACACTATTGGGTCTCCTTATCTATGGCATGTCAGATTTAAACATGTAAACTATGGTACAATGAAGAAAATAACAAATTTTGGGGATAATTCCAAGGTTTGAGTTGAATGCCCATTATAAGTGCAAGACTTGTGTTGAGGCTAAGTTTGCTAGGAAATATTTCAAATCGATTGAAAGAACGAGTAAACCTTTATAACTAATTCATAGTGATCTATGTGATTTAAGTTTGTGAAAGTAGAGGTGGAAAGAAGTACTTCATCACCTTTATGGATGTCTGTACTTGATTTTGCTATGTTTATTTGTAAACTAGCAAAGGTGAGGCTATGAGCATGTTTATCAAGTATAAAAATAAGGTCGAGAACCAACTTGATAAACGAATTAAAGTGCTTAGGTTTGACAGAGAAGGAGAATACAATTCTTCCAATTTCAAGGAGTTGTGTACTAGTTTGGAGATAATTCTCCAAACAACTGCACCTTACACTCCGTAACAAAATGGATTTGTTGAGCGGAAGAATAGAACTCAATTGGAGATGGCTAATGCCATGATCTTAAGTTCGGATTTACCTTAGAACTTGTGGGTGAGGCAGTTTTAAATAAAGTGCCCCACAATAAGACAGGTAAAACTCCATATGAGTTATGAAATGGAAGGTTGCCATCCTACAATTTTTTAAAGTGTGGGGGTGCCTATCCAAGGTGGCAATTCCTCCTCCTAAACAAACTCGGTTGGGACCTAAAATGATAGTTGCATATTCATCGGTTATGCTCAAAATAACAGCACATACGAATTTGTGGTTATTAAATCTGAAAATGTGGAAACTATACCAATACTATCCCGGAATCAATGGATACTGAATTCTTTGAGGATATATATCATGCGAAAAGAAATGAGGGTGAATCTTCTCAGAAGAGATTTAAAAATTTGAACCTAAGAATGATAAAGTTGAGGTCGAAGATGCCAAACTTCGAAGGAGCAAGAGGCCACGGATTGGAAAATCTTTCAGACTTGATTTTCTAACATACATCTTAGAAAGTAAGCATCAAACGTTTCAAGAGGCAACGTTAACTCGAGATGCTCATTACTAGAAAGAAGCTCTTGACAATGAGATTGATTCTATCCTAAGTAATCACCCTTGGAAATTGGTTGATCTTCTATTAGTTAATAACCCAATTTAATGTAAATGAATCTTAAAAAAGAAGTGTAAAGCTGATAGTTTCATAGATAAGTATAAAGCATGGCTTGTTGCTAAAGGGTTTAGACAAAGAGAGGGTCTAGAATACTTTGATACTTATTTACCTATAACAAAAATAACATCAGTTATGATATTAAATGCTATAATTTTGCTATACAATTTGTAGGTATATCATATGTATGTGAAAACTGCGTTCTTGAATGTTGATCATGACAAGCAGATTTATATAAAACAACCTGAATGATTTAAGGTCAAAGGACAAGAATACAAAAGTATGTAAACTTGTCAAATCATTGTATGGACTTAAACAAGCTTGTAAACAATGGCATGAGAAGTTTGACTGTATGATGATCCAAAATGGATATAGAATCAATGAGTGTGACAAATGTGTATACACTAAATCCATGACCATTGTAAGTGTACTTATTTGTTTATATGTCGATGACTTGCTGATTATTGGAAATAATATTGAGGTTATAAAAAACAACGAGAATGTTCTCAAGAAGAATTTCGAGATGAAAGACTTAGGTGTTGCGGATGTTATACTCAGCATCAAAATTCTAACTTATAGGTTTAACACAATCTCGTTATGAAACGGTAATTGAAAAGTTTAAAGGGTTCGGCATTAAAGATGCAAATAATCATTTTCTTCCATCCTAACTTTAAGAAAGAATGCTATAAACAATATTAGGCAACTGGAGTACTCTCAAGTGATCGGCAGTATCATGTGCATCACGAACTACATTAGACCAGATATTGCACACTCAGTAAGAAAACTGAGCTGGTATACAAGTAATTCTGGTCACGAGCGTGGAATGCTCTGTTGAGAGTGTTAGATTATTTGCAAAGAAAAAGATTATGTTTTGTAATATGGTAAATATTCAGCTGTTTTGGAAGGCTTTGTGTGCCGACTAGATTTCGGATTCTGATGAGTCAAGATCGACTAACTGATATGTATTCACATTAGGAGGTGCCACGGTATCGTGAAAATTCTCAAAGAAAATTCTAATAGTGCGCTCCATAATGGAATCAGAGTTTGCTGCTTTGGATAAAATTGCCGAAGAAGTAGAGTGGCTTCGACAATTTTTAGATTATGTTCCGTTATGGCCAAAACCTGTGCCTCCAATATGTATTCATTGTGACAAACAAACAGCAATTGTAAGGGCACATAATGTGATATATATATATATATATATATATATATATATATTATGGTAAGTATAAACACATTCGTCATAAACATAATACCGTAAGGCAGTTGCTCTCTAATGGAATAATTTCTTTGGACTTTGCAAAGTCAAAGGAAAACATTGTTGATCCATTGACAAAGGTTTGTCGAGAGAGCAAGTAAATTACGCATTGAGGGGAATAGGATAAAAAGCTTTAACTCAATAAAAAGGTTCCAAGATGAAAACCTAACCTAGTGATTGAAGATCCCAGGGACCAGGTTCATTAGGACAATACTAATTTTGGAAACTCTAGTGTGCGCACTGTCTCTCACTCCTATGAAGTAACAGTGCTTTCTACGGAGTTTTAAGAGCATGCTTTGCATTTAATGATTCCTATAGCCATGAATTCAACATCCTAGCAAGGTATGGTATGATACCTTTAATAGGAATACACCTATATACATGGAGCTGGCTGACTCTATAAAAATATTTAAAGACTAGATTTTCTAAAACACACATGAATCCCGAGAGGTTTAGGGCTGAAAGAATGAACACAACCGAGAACCAATCTCGATTCGGAGATACTTTGTGTGAGGTCTATTGTCTAGGCTTACTCCAACAACTAACGATTCAAGGCTTAGTCTATCGACGGGATAAATATGTTCGCGATGGGCTTTCACTAAAGAAGGTTTAAAGCAAAATCTACCTATCTTGATGCAGTGTATTTCCACTTGCACAATTAGAATTCCTCGAGTCAAAATGTTTGTTGATCCATTAATATGAGGGATTGTTGTAATTATTGGTTAATGAATCAACGAAAGTGAGCAAAACTAGATACGTTTATTTAATTCATGTATATCTTGAATTCATGAATCTCTTGAATTCTCGTGAATCTTGTGAATTCATAAATCTATTGAATTGATGAATCTATTGAATTTATACCTCTCTTGAATTTGTGATCTATTTAATTCATGTATTTATTGAATTCATTAATCGATTTAATTCATGTATCTTTTGAATGCATGAATCTTTTTAATTTATGTATTCTTTGAATTCATGAATCTCTTAAGCTCATGCACTTTAAACTTCAAATTTCTTTAAATGTGCTGGTTTCGAGAAGTAATCGACAGTGTCATGTTTGCATAGTCTAATTCAAACTAGTTCAAGGTGTTGTATTTTGGCAAACATAATTCGTGAAACTGCTTAGCACCACTGGCAGAAACTAATCGGCTTAAGGAGATTTGGTTAGCCGTACCTCACCTCATGTTTATTTTTGTTAGGATTCGACTATAATTAGCAAATCGCACCTTTCTGTTACATCCATCAATTACAAAAGATCCGGGGCCACTTGCCACCGAAGAGTGGGACCCCCGTGCCTTCCTGTCAAGGGGGGAGTATGAAACAAACCTTGACAATTTTTGTTATCGTTTTCTCATATATATTATATTTCTAGTCAACAAGCAATGTTACGTATCTTCTTCCAATACGTACGTTTACAATTGTTTTCAACACTGCCGTGATCGGCACGACCGAAATTGATTTGCCATACAGCCTAACTATCAATTAAGAGCTAGCTTGACACCGAAAGCATACAACTAGAGGTAACAATCAACTATCATTATCTATTAGAATGCCTTTGAGCCTTGACAGAGGGAAAGAGTTATTAATGTCAAGGTTAAGTTCAGAGGCTTCATTGCGTGCCCTTAGAAGACGAGATTCTGGGCTTTGAATGGTTGCACTTTGCGCCTCTGCAAAGAAATTTTTAAGAATAAGGTAATACAATAATAGGAGAGTGGACAAACTTGTGGTTGCAGCGCCGGGGGGCAGCACAATAATGTCACCGGTACGGACATCACACGATCCCAGAAGACAAGTTGCCGAGGTTCAGCGACCCCAGTTGCACGAAACCAGGTGGTGCAACGCTGGGGCTACAAGACTAGGGAATGCGAGGCTAGACCCTCGGTGTGCAAGATCTAGAGTTAAGCGACCTTGTGCGAGCTAGATCTAGCGTAACAACGCTCGACGAAGTTTACCGGAGTCACGTAACAATTGACAAGCTAGGTTTGGCATCAAGCGACTCGTGGCGAAGCTTGCCTATGTCGCGCAACCCTCAATGGCTAGATCTAGGGTCAAGCGACCCTCGGCAAAGCTTTTTAACGTTGAGTGACCCTTCGCGGAGCTTGCCAGTGATGTGCTTTTGTTGGTGAAGCTTTGCCGGTGTCTCCCAAACCTTGACCTTATCCGCGAAGCTTCCCAGCCACTGCAAGTTCATGAGAATCCCTAAACTTACATTGGAAAAAACAATAAGTGAAAGGTAAAACAGGAATACTAAAATACTAGTGAGAGAAAGATTGGAAGAAAAAAACCTAATTAAGCCCTTGAACCTGCATTCCGAAAATGGTAAAGCCAAAAGCTGAGGCAGGCGGGGTTGCCTTGAAGTCTTAACAATTTTAAAGCCAACCTTTACACCAAGGCCTTTGAAATGGTATTATCAAACGCCAAAACTTTGGTTCAAGAGCGTTTGGAGGCTCAAAACTACTTGTAAATGTACTCTCAAACGCATCCTAACTGGGTTTATTAAATCATTGGAAAATTTTCCATATGGTGCTTAAAGAATCACGTAATGTTTACTACATTATTTAGTAAACCTATTTAGCATATAAGCCTCAGTGTCTCTAACATTACTCAATGCAAAAATGTGAATATGTGTGTGTTTGTTTATTCTTTCTCAAGCTCATGAAATTAATTAATGTTACAAAACGCATAACTATAAACAGACGATCAGTTCTGGGACTCAGAGTCTGACAAATACTACCAACAATGGCACGGACTGTTGGGCAGAAAAAAAATTTCTTTAGGCACTACTGGTCAATATTTCCATAACTTTTTTGTGCTTACCCTCCAAATGAAAGAAACTTTACAGGCACAAGCAGCTAGACAGTATAGAACTAAAAGGCGCTGTCCTGATCGGCCCGACCGAAATCGATTTTCCATACAGCCTAACTATCAATTAAGAGCCAGCTCGACAACGAAAGCATAGAACTTAAGGTAACAATCAACTATCACTATCTACTAGATTGCCTTAAGGCTACATTTGCTCGACCGGATAAAAGTCAGGATATGATATGTTTTATCCTATCCTGTATTTAGTGGTGGTCTAGGATAGGATAAGGTCGGATATAAACCGGATATAACCCGGATAAAAAAATCCAGGGAGGGGGGGTGGGATAGACCCGGATAAGATTTCTAATGCCTATTTTTCCAGAAACCCTACGCTCCACTCGTCATCATCTTCATCCCCACACCTTGTGCGCTTTCACCAAAAAAATTTCTTGGCTTTTTTTCCTTCATTGACTCCTCCGGACCCGTGAATAGCAAAATAAATAAATAAAAATTATCATATCTGACTTTAAATCCGTAGTCCACCAAACAGTGGATAGGATATAAAAAAATCCCAGGATTTCTTATCCTATCCTATCCAGTCCTATCCTATTTAGAAATCCGGACGACCAAACGCAGCGAGTCTCAACAAAGTGAGCGAGCTAACACTACAAAAAAACTGTTTTTTTCCGACAAAATTTCCAACGAAAAATTTGAAAAAATTCGTTGGAAAATAAATTTCCAACGAATTTTTTTTGTTGGAAAATTCGTTGGTAATAGGTCGTTGGAAATTTTTCCAACGAAAAATTTCAATTTTCGTTGGAAATTTGCGACGAATTTTATTTCGTTGGAAAATTCGTTGGAAAACTCGTGGCTAAATTCGTTGGAAAAATTACAAAAAAAAATTTTTGGTCGAAAAATCGTGGAAATTTTTTTTCCAACGAAAAATTTTTCGTTGGAAAAATTACAAAAAAAAATTTTTGGTCGAAAAATCGTGGAAATTTTTTTTCCAACGAAAAATTTTTCGTTGGAAAAATTACAAAATTTTTTTTTGTTCGAAAAATCGTGGAAATTTTTTTCCAACGAAATTTTTTTTTTCGCAATTTATTTTGAATTTTTTTTTTCGAATTTTTTTTTTTGAATTTTTTTTTTCGGAAATTTTATTTCGAAAAATCGCCCTCGCCGCCGGCGAGGGCCAGCCTCGTCGCCGGCGAGGGCCAGCATCGTCGCCGGCGAGCGCCGAGCTCGCCCAGATCTGAGCGAGCTAGAGCTCGCCGGGCATGGCGAGCTCGGCCCTCGCCATGGCCGGCGAGGGCCAGCCTCGTCGCCGGCGATGGCCGAGCTCGCCCAGATCTGGGCGAGCTCGGCCCGCGCCGGCGACGAGCTCGACCCTCGCCGGCGACGAGGCTTGGTGGCGTCGGGGGCGTCGGGGGCGGCCCTGGATGGCCGCGGCGGCGCAGCGGGGGAGGAGGCGGAGGGGGAGACAGAGGGAGAAGGAGAAGGGGGCAGCGGGGGAGGAGGCGGAGGAGGCCGAGGGGCGAGGAGCGGCGGCGCTGGTTCCAACGAGGACAAGCCGGCGGTGGTCAGTCCGGCGAGGGGCTGGCCGGCGGGGAGCAGCGAAGCAGGAACCAGAAGCTAGAAGCAGAAGATGCACGGGCAGAAGCAGCAAGGGAGAAGAAGAAAGGAAGAAAGAAAAAGAAAAAGAAAAGAAAGAGGGAGAGGAGAGAGAAGGAGTTGATGGGGTCGGTGGAGCGGCGAGTGGTGGCTGAGGGCGACGACGCGCGGCGGCGGGGCGCGGTTGGACAGCGCCGGGCGCGACGGCAAGCTCGGAGCCGCGCGCGAACAGGGGAGGGGAGGAGCGGCTGGACGGACGGCACGACTACACAAGGCAGGCGGCGGCGTGCAGACGGCTGGGCTGGTCGCCGGCGAGCAGGCGGTCGACGGCGCAGCAAGAACGGAAGCCAGAAGCAGAAGATGCACGGGCAGAAGCAGCAAGGGAGAAGAAGAAAGGAAGAAAGAAAAAGAAAAAGAAAAGAAAGAGGGAGAGGAGAGAGAAGGAGTTCGTGGGAGTGGGTGGTGAAGTTAGACACGGAAAGGGAGGGGGTGACCGGCGGGAAAAGGGGAGGGGGGAGAGAGAGAGAATGAATTTTGAAATTGAACGAGCGGGAAAATGTAATAAGGCTTTTCGTTGGAAAATTCGTTAGTAATTTCCAACGAAAAATTTTTCGTTGGAAATTACCAACGAATTTTCCAACGAAAATTGTACACTATGAAAAAATTGCCGGAAAATCGAAATTCGTTGGAAATTTCATTGGAAATTTCCAACGAATTTTCCAATGAATATAAAAAATTCCGAATAAAATCAAATTTTTTTTAAATCGTTGGAAATTACCAACGAATTTTCCAATGAAAATTGTACACTATGAAAAAATTGCCGAAAAATGGAAATTCGTTGGAAATTTCGTTGGAAATTTTCAACGAATTTTCCAACGAATATAAAAAATGGCCAATAAAATCAAATTTTTTCTAAATCGTTGGAAATTTCCAACGAAAAATTTTTCGTTGGAAATTTCCAACGAATTTTCCAACGAAAATTGTACACTATGAAAAAATTACCGAAAAATGAAAATTCGTTGGAAATTTCGTTGGAAATTTCCAACGAATTTTCCAACGAATATAAAAAATGCCGAATAAAATCAAATTTTTTTGTAAATCGTTGGAAATTTCGTTGGAAATTTCCAACGAAAAATTTTTCGTTGGAAATTACCAACGAATTTTGCGACGAAAATTGTACACTATGAAAAAATTGCCGGAAAATCGAAATTCGTTGGAAATTTCGTTGGAAATTTCCAACGAATTTTCCAACGAATATAAAAAATGCCGAATAAAATCAAATTTTTTTAAAATCGTTGAAAATTTCGTTGGAAATTTCCAACGAAAAATTTTGCGTTGGAAATTACCAACGAATTTTCCAACGAAAATTGTACACTATGAAAAAATTACCGAAAAATGAAAATTCGTTGGAAATTTCGTTGGAAATTTCCAACGAATTTTCCAACGAATATAAAAAATGCCGAATAAAATCAAATTTTTTTTAAATCGTTGGAAATTTCGTTGGAAATTTCCAATGAAAAATTTTTCGTTGGAAATTACCAACGAATTTTGCAACGAAAATTGTACACTATGAAAAAATTGCCGGAAAATCGAAATTCGTTGGAAATTTCGTTGGAAATTTCCAACGAATTTTCCAACGAATATAAAAAATGCCGAATAAAATCAAATTTTTTTAAAATCGTTGGAAATTTCCAACGAATTTTCCAACGAAAATTGTACACTATGAAAAAATTACCGAAAAATGAAAATTCGTTGGAAATTTCGTTGGAAATTTCCAACGAATTTTCCAACGAATATAAAAAATGCCGAATAAAATCAAATTTTTTGTAAATCGTTGGAAATTTCGTTGGAAATTTTCAACGAAAAATTTTTCGTTGGAAATTACCAACGAATTTTGCGACGAAAATTGTACACTATGAAAAAATTGCCGGAAAATCGAAATTCATTGGAAATTTCGTTGGAAATTTCCAACGAATTTTCCAACGAATATAAAAAATGCCGAATAAAATCAAATTTTTTTTAAATCGTTGGAAAATTCGTTGGAAATTTCCGACGAAAAATTTTTCGTTGGAAATTACCAATGAATTTTCCAACGAAAATTGTACACTATGAAAAAATTACCGAAAAATGGAAATTCGTTGGAAATTTCGTTAGAAATTTCCAACGAATTTTCCAACGAATATAAAAAATACCGAATAAAATCAAATTTTTTTTAAATCGTTGGAAAATTCGTTGGAAATTTCCAACGAAAAATTTTTCGTTGGAAATTACCAACGAATTTTCCAACGAAAATTGTACACTATGAAAAAATTGCCGAAAAATGGAAATTCGTTGGAAATTTCGTTGGAAATTTCCAACGAATTTTCCAACGAATATAAAAAATGCCGAATAAAATCAAATTTTTTAAATCGTTGGAAAATTCGTTGGTAATTTCCAACGAAAAATTTTTCGTTGGAAATTACCAACGAAATTTCCAACGAAAATTGTACACTATGAAAAAATTACCGAAAAATGGAAATTCGTTGGAAATTTCGTTGGAAATTTCCAACGAATTTTCCAGCGAATATAAAAAATGCCCAATAAAATCAATTTTTTTTTAAATCGTTGGAAATTACCAACGAATTTTCCAACGAAAATTGTACACTATGAAAAAATTACCGAAAAATGAAAATTCGTTGGAAATTTCGTTGGAAATTTCCAACGAATTTTCCAACGAATATAAAAAATGCCGAATAAAATCAAATTTTTTTTAAATCGTTGGAAATTTCGTTGGAAATTTCCAACGAAAAATTTTTCGTTAGAAATTACCAACGAATTTTGCGACGAAAATTGTACACTATGAAAAAATTGCCGGAAAATTGAAATTCGTTGGAAATTTCGTTGTAAATTTCCAACGAATTTTCCAACGAATATAAAAAATACCGAATAAAATCAAATTTTTTTTAAATCGTTGGAAATTTCGTTGGAAATTTCCAACGAAAAATTTTTCGTTGGAAATTACCAACGAATTTTGCGACGAAAATTTTTCGTTGGACATTTCCAACGAAATTTCCAACGAAAAGATTTTCGTTGGAAAGTTCCAACAAATTTTCCAATGAAAATTTTTTCGTTGGAAATTTCCAACGAATTTTGCCATCGTTGGAAAATTTATCGCAAATTTGCGACGAAAATTTTTCGTTGGAAAATTTTCGTGGCAAAAATCCGTTTTTTTTGTAGTGTAATAATGTCAGGGTTAATTTCAAAGTCTTCATCACGTGCCCTACGAAGACAGGATATTCTGGGCTTTGAATGGAATTCTTTGCACTCTCTGTCTCTGAAGTCCAGAGACTCACTAGTTAGTCATCACCAAGACCCTGCACAGATCGGGCGTTCTTCCATTTGCTGTTACGTTCTAAGAATTAACGTCACTTTGCAATATGTTTCGCATGACTAGAAAGAATCGACAAATTTCAGTGATGATGTAAGTTGGGTAAACACCCCTTTCTTGATGTACTCTGTCCTCTCCCTCATGCCAGACGAGAAGACGGTGCAGCTTTCTTTGACGAATGAAGAAGAAAAATTAACTAGCCTACTTTATACAACATGCCAAATTGTTTGTGTTTTCTCCAAGTTAAGCGTAAAATTCTACGTAATGACACTAATGGTCCTTGAACATTGGTTCAATGTATAATCTAATTTTTGAATTTTTAACTTGTACAATATGGTCCCTAAACTTTAACTCAATATACAATATCGTCACTGAACTTTTAATTTGTTCAGTGAGGTCCTCGGACTTTTGATATATGTTATCTGAAAATATTTAATGCTATTCTTCCATTAATTCAAGTTAAAGGGCGACATTGAATATTTTCATATAATTCATAGACTAAATTGAATATGTACAAAAAGTTCAGGGACCACATCGAACAAATTGAAAATTCAGAGACCACATTACACAACAGGCTACAATTTAGGGACCACATTAAACAAATTAAAAGCTTAGGGACCACATTATACATTGGGCCAAAGTTCGGGGACTATTTGTGGCATTTTCCCCATTAAATTCTTTGAGCCTCCATGGGGACATCGGGTTTTTTCCCTCCTAAAAATCATCTAAATTATGTGAGTTCAATGCTACGGCCATCGACTTTTGGCAAATATTTAGTAATAGACCCATCAAACGGGTGGATCGGGACAGAATTGAGTCGGGTTGAAAAATGGTCCAACCCAAATAAACAAATGTAACTCGTTTTGACCCATTTTCATGCAATGCAAATTTAGTGACCCATGGCCAACCGGACCCATATTGTTAAACACTTCCATATTTAACCCAATTTAGAAAAATTCATACTCAAATGAGATGAGAGTGCGGAGTGAGTGAGCGAGCGCGAGATTGAGTGAGGATGAGAGAGAATGAAGAGAATGTCATAGAGGTGGATTGGGTTTAAATTAGTTGTAAAGCCATTTAATATCAATATTATGTTGAGTTTTACCATTATAAACTCATTTATAATCCGTTTACTGAATATAATTAATCAATATAACAACTTAGCTCATCGTATATTGATTAAGGCCCATGTCTGATGGGTCTACTAATCTTACAGGTGTGATGTACTATGCTCACTTGAATCGGGCGCACCCAATAGTAAGTCATTCAATTGAAATCTGACGTAATAGCCAATCACATGAAGAGAGAAAACACCATAAATATGCAAGGGGTGAATTCGAGCTCATCCCTGGATCATCTAAGCCCTAAATTCCCAGTCTGCACAATGCTTCATTTCAGTCCTTTTGCCTTCATCTTACCTTGTCTTCTCTTTCTGTTCATGCTCATCAAAATTTTCAAAGGAAAAAGTTCCAATGCTTTGAAGTTACCCCCGGGGCCAAAGAAACTGCCCCTTATCGGAAATTTGCACCAATTGATAAGTCCAGAGCTACCACACCACCATCTGAATAACCTAGCGAAAACCTATGGCCCCATTTATCACCTCAAAGTCGGCGAAGTCACGCTCGTCGTTCTTACGACTCCTGAAATTGCTGATGAGGTCCTGAAGACGCATGAGATCAACTTTGCTCAGAAGCCAACATTCCCATCTTTAGAGATGATGTCCGACACGAACTCAAGCTTCATGTTTGCGCCATACGGAGAATATTGGAGGAAGCTTCGTAAGATTTGTGTCTTGGAACTTCTTAGCGTCAAACGCGTTCGTTCTTTCCGGTCAATAAGAGAAGACGAGATAAGCAATCTGGTCCAGTTTGTGCGCTCCTTGCAGGGCTGCCCTCTCAATCTCTCCAACAAGATCTCTTCATGCTTAAATGCCATAATATCCAAAGCAGCATTTGGTGAAAGCTCCAAGAGACAGGAGGAGTACCTTTCAGCTCTTAAAGACGCAGTCGACGAGGCCGGCGGGTTTAGCATCGCAGATGTTTTCCCGTCCCTTAAAATCCTGCGTTACATTAGGGGGAGGAAATGGAGGCTGGACAGCATTCGGCGAAGATGTGATCAAATTTCGAATCGTATTCTAAATGATCATAAGAGGCTGAGAGAAAACTTAAGTACCCAGGAAGATAGCTTTGCCAAGGAAGATTTTGTCGATGTACTTTTACGGATTCAAGAGTCAAACGAACTTGGATTTCCTCTTACCGACAGCCACATTAAATCTCTCGTCCTGGTATGTTTTGATCCTATAGCTATGCTAGTAGATTTGGTAATACATGTTTTAAAGTTAGAACACCATAAAGTTATGTGTCACTATTTTCTACAAGTTGCTACAAACTGCTGGGGTTGTAGGTCTCTGCCAAACACCTTAAAAAACGGTAATACTCCTTTCACAGCTAGAGTAATTCAGAAAAAAATGTATTGACCACCTTCGAAGTCCTTTCAGTGTTATTTGTGAAATCTAGCTCATTAATTGGACATACCAAAGCAAAATTCTCCCATCCTCAGACTAAATGCATGTTTCTTTTTTGTTTGCATCGCTTTAGGAAACCTTTGGTGGTGCAACCGATACTTCATCGGTAACAGTAGAATGGGCGATGTCGGAATTGCTCAAGAATCCACAGGTGATGGCGAAAGCACAGGCCGAGGTACGCAAGGTCTTGAAAGGAAAGGATCAAGTGCAAGACTCAGATCTTGAAGATCTCAAGTACTTAAAGTCAGTGATCAAAGAGACTCTCAGGTTACACCCTCCAGTACCATTAGTCCCCAGAGAAGCAAGGCAAGCATGCAAGATCAGGGGCTATGATATACCCGCAAAATCAAGGGTGCTTATTCATGCCGGGGCATTAGGAAGGGATCCAAATCTCTGGGAAGACCCAGAAAAATTTGATCCAGAGAGGTTTCTTGAATCATCAGTAGACTTCATTGGGACATATTATCATTTTATACCATTTGGGTTTGGCAGGAGGGTGTGTCCAGGCATCGCATTTGCTATGGCAAATGTTGAGCTCTTACTAGCACTCTTGTTGTACCATTTCGACTGGGCACTTCCCAATGGGCAAACTCTTGAAGAACTGGATATGACCGAGGCTTTTGCAGCCACGGTCTGCAGAAAGAGCGATCTTAATGTGATCGCCACCCCTTACAGTCATGGCCATGCCTGATAAAGACGACTTGTTGGTTGGGGTGGCCATTCATATTGTGCCATCGCAGCTCATGTCAATTATCTATTTCATCCCGTGTCGTTGCTAAGAAAATAAAGTCTTTGAACGGGGGCTATAACATGTCAGATCGTGTTAGTCTCGGTTTTTTGTCATATCAGCATGTTTGTACCAAAACTTTGAATTTCTCTCTATCAAATTTCTCGTGTTTGTGTTCCCTCTAATGGTCCAAGAAATTTCCTGCCTTTGCTTATGGTGGATGGTTGTCTTTGCTTCTTTGTCCGAAACAATATCTTTACAATGAGTTACAATGGAGCTCAGCCACATTAATAAAACCATAGCGCTGGTTGAATTTGTACTACATCGATAGAACCATAAACATTGTGGCGTGCACCACGTTATGTAGTTGTCAATATTGAAAACCAGTCGGTCATTGTCATCGATGCCTCAAAATTTTATTGATAAACTAGTTATGCTTGCGCTTTGTGCGTGCATATGTTGGCAATATACTTTTACCATATAATTTTTTTAAAATTGTTGTACTTGATATTATTTGCTTTGAAGGATATAGGTGGATTTCAAAAGGATCTAACATTGAATGAAATGTCAATAGGCATGTTTCAAATACGCTAAACCTTTATGTTCTTTTTACAATTAATTAGTGTCACAGTGATATTTAAGATGAATAGATATTAAGTCGTAAATTTGTAATGTCACGCCCCAAACCCCATCGAGCTCGCAACATCCCGCTCCGGTCGAATAGTTGCGACGTCCCAGGAACGTCGCCGACCCAACCCAAACATCAGAGCCACATGCGGAAGCGGATATATAAAACAAAACCCCGGACAAAAAGATGATGACGACGGGGTAGAGTATCACAACAATCAAACAACATCAACAGCATTCCTACAACACCAATATACAAACATATACAGCAAGCTCTCTGACTCGAACCTCCGAAAACTCACCTGCAGCTCCACAGGGCACCAAAGGCGGCTCCCCGAACTTCCAAAAAGAGGAGACGGACCTCCAAGGTCTAAGGTTGGGGGTATGAAATTGTGGATTATACAACTATGAGACGAATCTCAATAAGTGTACAACCCCAAACCCCACGTAGGCACTCACGTACCGCCAGACGAAAACACACAGAACACACATAATCAACCAAACTAACAACCACACACGACCTTACCTGGAATCCATCACGCACGTTCATGCACGTTAGACAATAACACAGCCAACACATCACAGCAAGGAATCATATACGCGCGCGTGCCTTAATTATAAGACAGAAACCACTTGGGCACGTCCCATACCATGCCTAGCAGTTTCTACCCCATAATTAAGCATCACATCACGCGATACAAACACGCTCACACACTACTCACACCATGCGTCACTTTCTCAAACCTCGCACCTCAAGCCAATTCCCGCTCATTCTCAACTCTTCCACCACTACCGCGCCCGGGTAAAACGCATCAGGCCAACGGTCTTCTGACCTCGTCAGGCATCGACACCCCGTCGGGCCGGGCATCGTCACCTCGTTAGGGACGGTGTCGTCTCGCGTAAACGAACACTCCTTAGGACGGAATCCTACCTCTCCCTTTCCTTAATTACTGTGCCCGCGTAAAACGCATCAGGCCAACGGTCTTCTAACCTCATCAGGCATCGACACCCCATCGAGCCGGGTATCATCACCTCGTCAGGGACGGCATCGTCCCGCGTAAACGTACACGCCTCAGGACGGATCCCCTTTTCCAACCAATTCTACCTTTCCGTACCTTCGTTCCACACGTACCACACGTACCACACGGCCACACATACACACGGCCATACACAACCCCACGCCACACATGCCTTGCGCCAACACACATTACCATCACACAATCACGTCACACGGCCACACATACTTGGCACACGGTCACACACAATTTCTCGCTCATAAAAATAAGCATCCATAGCATCAGGGTAAATTTGGGCAGTTTATACAGTGACCGAAATCCCATCAAGATAAATAGAAAACGAACTTCAAAAATTCTAAATTTTGTATATGTCATAAAAAAACATCTTGATAAACACTTCTTATGAAGAACACGAAATCCGGTTCAATCTGCAACCATGCCTTTTTGTCCCTCGAAATCAGACCAAAATCAGTTCGCTCTAACAAACTATTTTGTCCTCAAAATACATTTCTTTCAACATACAAATCACCTTGAAAAGCTTTGAAATTTTTATATGTTATAGCCACAAATGTCCCCAACAATTTTTGTGAAGGAAGTATTTTGAAAATAGGACTGGAAAAATTTATAAAAATTCGAACATACCAGAAGGTCGGGTGAACAGTAAATCGGGCAGTTTTGTTTCGGTCCAAAGATGGACTTCCAAATGGCCTCAAATGATTTCCAAAAATTCCCAAATTAAAGTATGTTATACTTCAAGATGTTGGGAGCAACTTTTATGAAGAAAACTTCCTCAAATTCGGCCCCCAAAATTCTCCACAAAAATAGTAAATCGGACGGGTACAGTAGTCACAAATCCGAAAATCACACCAAATCACACGAATTCAAACCGTAATCGTTCCGTATCATCATGGCCCTATCCAAACCTCCCAAACCTCATATTTTCAGTCTCCAAATCAGTCCACAACAACCAATTTTCAGCCCCTATCTGAAACCCAAAACAGTCACTTAATTCACCCTAAACCGAGTCATAAACGAGCCTAGCAATACCCGAGGTCCTAGGCGACATTTGGGGAGGTCACTTACCTAAGAAAGGCGAGACGAACGGGCTGGATAAGGAGCTGGAGCAGCCGGCCCAGCAGCAGCAGCGTCGCCGGCGGCCAGGCAACGAACGGCGGCGCGGCGGCGGCGTGCGGCGGTTCAGGCGAGTCCACGGCCAAGCAAGGGGGAGGATGGGAGAGAGAGAGAGAGTGAACACGGGAGAGTGAGGGGGAGGGAGTGACCGGCTTGGGGAACAAGAATGGGAGGAGAGAGAGAGAGAGATTTGACTAAGTTGGACCAACTTTTCCTAAATGCCCAAAATGCCCTCAAATACTTGGCTCACGTTAATCCTCATCCAATAATTGAGAGGCATTCTTGTAATTTACTAGGCTGAATTATTGGGCTGAAATATAGCCTTAAATTAATCCCCAAAATAGCCCAAAATTCGGAACCCCAAAATTAGCCTAGGGTCAAAATGGTCATTTTTCCGGTCCCAAACCGAAATCTATTTTTTTGCAGAAATGGGTGGCCCCAAGGTTGGCCAAGCCAAAAACGTCATCAGCCACTCAAAATTGTTACTTTCAAAATTCTCGATTCTCGGGCCCGAATTCCAAGAAATGACTAAAATCGAACAATCGCGACTTTAGCTTATCTCTGGCTAACGGGTGGCTCATTGGGATTACGCGCTCTCGACCCGTGACCGACACCAAGTCAAATCACGTTTAAGTTTACTCTACCCGGAATGACCTCGGTTGTCATATAATTGCGAGGGTCTATCGCTAGTTCCCTTCGAACACGATCAATCAAATAGACCGATCTCGGTTGGCTCAAAACATTACCTCGTCAATCTACATGGTCGAAGATCGAACCCAGGTCGAGTTCTTTGGTCGTGCGAACTCAATCCCGTAATAGCCCTACCCCTAACGTTAGCATCCCGTGAATGCGCTGTTCCGGGTGAGATCTCACTATAGTGCATTAGTCAAATTCATTTCTTAAATCCCGGGAAAAGGATCGAAAATTCAGACTGTTACATGTAACACAACATATCCTTCAAATTATATTAGTATATCTAAATAAAGTAGATAAATTGTGTACTTATTTACACTTTGAAATAAGTTATACATCCAAATATAAATCCTATTCATCTAATAATACATGCTTCTCTTTGTGACTTAATTTTTATTTAGCTACTATATCAATATATTTGATATATTTTCGCTTTTTTTAATTTTAAAATTGGGATAAAACAGTTGAAAGAGATAATTATTAGATAATAAATTTGAGATGCTTTCGGGCCAAACAAAATAACTTAGAGGGGGATCAATAGGTTTATTTCATCAACAGAATTTCTCACAGAAGAAAATAAACAACACTCTCACAAAGATTAGTAACAAATCAAGGGTGACAGGTGCAAGTATTGCTATCAAGCACATACAGCCAATAATGAACAAATGATCTACTATCTGGATCCATATAAATAATGCCATAAACACTCCTACCAAAATTAGTGAAAATTCGTCAAATGTAACTTCATAACAAGTGAATTTAATTCTAGGCACCACAACCGATAGCCCCACTCACCTTATACATAGTCTAGGAATATGCACTTTCTTTCTCTCCTATTGAGCTTAACATCACTTATTCGAACATAACACGAGCACTCAAATATTCCAAAAATAGATTAATCAATAACGTTACCTGACCACACTTCCTCAGAAGTGCAATCTATTTACTAGGTAGTTCACCATATTAAGCACATATGCTAAAAATCTCCTAGCCTTATAGCACTAGACATCATTTTATGGGCTGTCTCTAGTAATGTTTAGCTTATCAACTCTTCAACGCGTTGTGGTGCATCATCTAACTATGCCTTCATGCAAAATTCATCTAATAGCTCCGAGCAGAACTACTTACTATTGTCGGTACACACATGATTAATCATTTATTAGTTTCTTTTTTTATCAAAGCTCTCAACTACCTAATCATGACGACATCATCAAACTTGTGTCTTAGCATAAACACACATATCTTCCTCGAGTAGCCCCCAATTGTTAGTATAAATCTAACACTCTTCCTCGAAGGACACCGTGGTAACTTGTAAACATCTAAGTGAATCGACTTTACAATCTTTGTGATTTCTCTTATAGTCTTATTGAACTTCACTTTTGCCATTTGTCTAAGTCATAGCACTTGCATGATCTAGTTTCTTAGCCAAATAACCACTCCACATATTCCTTTCACTCAAAACCTTTAGGTCTCTCTTGCCAATTTGCCCCAAATGCAAATGCCACAATTAAGACTCTTAAACAAATACATCCGGTGTCTCTGCGAAAAAAATATGTTGTTGGCTCGCCTTGAAGCTCATATGAGCCCCTATGTTTAATTCCTCTCATTATCATCAAGGCACCATGAATGACCTTCTGCAGTATGTCGACACCCAGTAAAATTCAGGGCACTCAAGGCAATAAGATTCTTTTTCAATTTTGGAACATACCTCACTTCAATCAATATCCTCACAATAATGCCTTGCATTCTAATTCTAACAATGCCAATGCCCACAGCATCACACTCAATGTTATCCCCTAACTATACTTTACAATTATCTGTGCACTGATAAATAGTAAACTTGTAACACCCCGAATTCGACCCACTTTCGTGATCAATGAAATTGATATTATTTCTCATTTCTTTTTAATAAGTCTCGCTCGGAACTGATCACTCTCGGGATACTAACCGTTGGGGAATGGCTAACTAGGAAAAACGGTACGTGGATCCGAGAACTCGACCGTGAATAGAGTCCGATCCCAAGAAACGACGAGGAAATATTTTGTGCCAATGTGGGCTAATCCGAGGATGGTGACGGATTTAGTTTAGCCAACAACGTACGATCGGATCGCGGGTGATTCCGTACGATCGAGAGTGCGCGTGGCGAACGATTCCGAAATTAATCCAAACAATCACGACCCCCGGAACTAGCGATAAATCCTCGTGCTTTCTGGGAGATCGACATCATCACGCCTCGAGTGACCCTAGGTTGATACGCGTAACCCTTAAATAGCCGCCCGTTAGTGAGAGACGCTAAAATCGTAAATCAAGCGAAATCGATCGTGGAATTGAGTCCGGACTTCGATGTCAAGTTTTGTGGGCGTACGCGACTATTTTTGCAAGGACAACGTCGTATAAGTGTAGCCACTTCTATTTTGGATCGGTAGAGTCAAAAATTGAAAATTTGACCCGGAACCAAAAAATTACTAAATTGCCCCTATGCCCCTAACCTTGTATTCCGAATTTTTGAGATTATTTGGAGATTATTTTAGAGTTTTAAATGGGTCTATCTCAACCCAATAATGCTGAAAATTGAGGACCATAATGCCCCCAAGATATTTAGCAAGTATTAATTATAGCCATTGGAATAGGGACAAGATGGTCAATAATGCAAGGTGGTTCACCAACCCCACTATCTTCCTCAAGCCTATACACTCCCATTGTCTCTCTATCTCCCTCATTTCACCCTCACCTCAGCCGGCCATCCCCTCCTCTCTCCCTCTCCCGCGAGCTCTCTCTCTCTATCTCGGCCGTGCACCGCCTACCGAGGAGCCACCGCCGCCGCACACCGGCGCCGCCTCCGTCCACGCCCCGCCTAGCACCACCATCACCATCCCATCCCCCTCTCCTCTCCCTCTCGCCGGTCTCCTCTCTCGGCCGTGTGGGCCGCCAAGCTCTCCGAACAGCCAACCGCCATTAGCCCCGCCGAGGACCGCCGCTTGCCGCCGCCACGGGACCACCTTGGACCGCCCATTTTCCCCACTTGTTTAGCTTGTTTGGGAGCTTATGAATTTGGTGAGTACAACCCTAAACCCTAATTGCGCTAATGTACATTTCTAGATGAGTTTCAGGGGTTATTCAAGGTAAATTAGGGGTTAATTTGTGGAGGATGTTAGGGGCTGACTTTAGGGCGAATTTCGTGGCTTAGCGGGATAATTTTAATGAGGTTTAGCGGCCTAGAATGTAATGTGTGATGGCTGGAAATATTGGATTGAATTGGCCCGAGTTCGGTTAAGTTAGGGTTCTATTGTGGAATCTCGAGCGTGCCTGGCATTGTCCTCATGGTGGCTGATTTGGGTGATGTCTTGGGGAGCCTAATGGAGTATTTTAAGGATAATTATTGGCCTAGAGTGACCTGTTTGGTGGCTGTCCATACCGGGATTGAATTGAACTAAGAGCGATCAATTTGGGGTTTAATTGTGTAATTACCGGGAATGTTTGGATTGACTGATTGGGTGGCTGAATTGTTATTGGTTGGGATCAATTTTGTGATGCCATATCATATGCCTAGTGTGACCAAGAATGGAGTAGCATGGCGGGCCTCGAGTGCGTGAATTCATGTTGATCTGATCGTGTGATTTACATGTGTGGATTATGTACCATGCAAGAGTAATTTGAATTGCTTAAATAGACGTGCTAATATGTTGGTTGGGCATATTGAAATGTGGATTGAGCTTGTTGTGGTGTTGTTTGGAATAAATAGCCAAATCTTATTGAGTGCCTAGTGTGAATTTCATGAATGTCGAGTGTGGATATTGTGGTCATGAGCGTGCATACTAATTATGGGCATATCATGTGCATTATGCGTGTGTGCACGAAAGGCATGTGCATGTGATCACCTAATTGCCCTAATGCGTTTTATGTGGGGTTTAGATAATAACTAGTGTATGTGAACGTGTGATCACATAAAGCCCTGATGCATTTTACGCGGGGCATTGAACCCGTCCTAAGGCATGTTACGTGGGATGATGCCTGGACTACCGGAAGATGGCCAACCTGATGTATTTTACGCGGGTTTTGTGTCATGAGCCTGATGCGTTTTACGCAGGCCAGAGATCTATCTCGAAGTGATAGATCTGATGCGTTTTACGAGGGTCGGACCTGATGCGTTTTACGCAGGTCGGAGAAGAATTGATAAATTGCAAGTGTGCAAGAATGCAAGTGTGCGAAAATGCATTGATGAGACATGAGCACGAGTATGAGTATGAGCATATGCATGAGACGTGTTGTGATCAAGTGTAGTTGTGTATGCGCCGCGATTGGGTTCTATGTTATTATTGTGAATTTATAAAATGCCTAACCTGCAAGGCCAGGTAAGTATTGGATTTGGGCCCAAGAGCCTAAGTCATTTAGATTCTGGATCGTGTGTTGTTTAGTACTTGTCAGGAGGTGCATGTTAGCCTAGTTTAGGTTTAGGGGGTCTACTCGTTAAGATTTATTCTCACTGTTATATAAACCCAGCTTTTCAGACCCTCGGCCCTGAGGATGCTAGATATTCCTGTGCGTTTTGGGATCCCGCACCAGCTAGGGCGAACGACGACCGAGTACCCCCTAAGGAATGGGGATGTGTACATTATGTATTATTCTGTAGTATTGATTGATGTAGGAGAGAGGTACTACCAACGCCACGAGTATGTGGCCTGGTGTTTTAGGGATCGATTCGGAGAGCATGGACCTCTTCGGACTTTTGATGTCCCGATTAGCGGGCTAGGTGGGGGTGGACCCGCAGTGCCCCAGCGGAGACTTAGTCAGTCCCGAGGCGACGTTTGATGGGAGTTCGAGCTCTGGCGCCGCACCTGTTGTCTGGGAAGGAGATGAGCCGGAGCCGATGGAGGCGAATGAGGAACTAGAGCCCATGGAGAAGGACATGGAGCAGGAGGAAGAGGTCGAGCAGATGGATTCTGAGGAGGAGCCAGCTGAGGCCGAGTCCGAGCTGGATTTCCTAGACTCTGAGGTTGAGCTGTCTGATAGTTCTTCCGAGTCATCGGGATCCGACCCGGACTGGGTTTCTTAGGTTTAGCCTTAGTCCTAGATAGATCGGGCCATTACCTTTTTTACCGGAGCCCCTTCTAGTTTTAGTAACCCTAACCGCTCGAGCCACTTACCCCTTTTTGTCAGTAGTGGCCATTGATCTGCTTTTGATTTTTTGAGCGTAAGCTGTAAATGGATATTGTATATGTTCTCCCTATATCAATGCAAGTGTATATTTATAATCCTATTGTTTATTCTATCATTGGTCATGTGTTTAATTTGTACAGGTGTTATGATACTTCCGCATGTGCTTGATTCTCTGTGCTGAGCGTTGGGTCGGCGGCGCGTCCTGGGACGTCGCACGCAAATTCGACCGCGGCAGGGATGTGACGCGCCGTAGGGTGCGGGGCGTGACAAAACTAGTTCATGTTTACTATAGCACCATACAAACAACCACAATCCATAATCTATCAGTCAAACGACAAATCCTCAATGGTAGACAATACATAATCATCACTATCCAATACACCATCAGCAATTGCAGCAATATCATAAGTAGACTCAACACTAATTCCTTCACCCTTCTTGTTCTTTAGCTTAAAGCAATTCCTTCTAAAATGACCCTCTTACCACAACTCCAACATACAACGCCACCAATCCTTGTTTTTTTTTTAAAAATTGAAACCAATCCTAGTTTGATCACCTTTGTTTAGATTGCTACATGTACTAGTTCTTCTTCTAGTTTCACATACTAAAACAATATACACTTGTTTACTAAACTATCTTCCAGGATATCCTCACTCAGAATCAAATCGCAAACCTCTTCAAACGTCAAGTTTCTTGACCTAGAGAAATTTCTAACGGTAGTAACAGTAGTATTCCAACTATCAAGCAATTATAATTATAGAATCATAGCACATATCTCATCATCAAAGTTGATTTGAACCGAACTTAATTGACTAACGATAACATTAAATTCATTGATATGATGAATAACCAATGCACATTCACCCATCTTTAAGTGAAATAGACGTTACTTCAAGTAGACCAGATTGATCACAAATGGTTTCTCATACATATTCAATAAGACATTCATCAATCCCGTAGTAGTTTCTTTCGCGATGTTAAACACGACTTTACGAGACAACATCAACTAAATAATTCCCAATGCTTGTCTAATCAACAATACCCAATCAACTTGCTGATTATTCTATTCTTAGAATATTTGATTGCTTATGTTCTATTTGAGTAAGTGATGGTAAGCTCGATGGAAGGGCGAGAAATTCACCTATTATCAGTAGAGTAGTTATGTTTGACGAGTCTCCAATAATACTGGGTAGGAGTGATTATAGTAGTGTTCATATGGATCTGCATGGTGTTCAGTTTAAGGTGGAGTTAAAACCTGAAACTTCTGAGATAGCGGGTACTAGTGAGGTAATTGACACAGATGGTGCTTATAGCGAGGTGGACCCTATAGAGCCAACAGTTGCTCTTATTGCTAATATTGACAAGATACGTATTCGAACTCCTAATAGATATGGATGCAACGATCTTTTTGTTTTATCTATGGTAGATGAGGTTGTGTCTAAAAGTTCTTGTGAAGCAGTTAAATGTGTAGGTGTAGTTAGTGTTTTAATAAGATCCACGATTATGATGAAGTTCAAGCGAAACTTGGACTTGAAAGACTTTTATGGCGGTTTAGCCCATGTGGGCCTATGGGAGAGTAGTAACGAAATTCGGATTCTATTAAAGCGATTGCTACTTGACTCAAATGTCGAGCCAAGGTGGAGATTGTTATAATATGTCTCAAGTTTGAGCCCGTGAACGAAACAAACTCAAGATAAATTATTATTTGTGGATACCTAAATATATGCCATGGAGATTAGATTTCCTTTTATGGTGTAAGAGTTCCAATTGGATAAGGATTTCAAGCAAAATAAAACAAAGGGCTAATACCATGAAAGACCCCAAATTAGTACACTTGTGATAAATTTACCCCAAATTATTTTTTTGACCACAAAAAAATCATAAATTTGTGTATCTGTGACAATTTTACCCCCGAACTAATTTTTTGACCATTAAAAATCTCAAACTAGTACACCTGTGACAATTTTACTTCAAACTAATTTTTTAACCACTGAAAACCCCAAACTGGTACGGCTACAATAAATTTACCCTCTGTTAATTTCCGTTAAATTTTACTGCTAAATTGCTAAATTCGATGATACATGATAATTAACGGGTGTACCAGTTTGGGGTTTTATCCCTCTATTTGTCACAAGTTTATCAATTTATAATTTTTCATTATATTAATCCAATTTAACGGATACTAACGAAGGGTAAATTTATCACAAATGTACCAATTTGGAATTTTTGATGGTCAAAAAATTAATTTTAGGTAAAATTTTCACAGATGTACTAGTTTAAGAGGGGTAATATTATTACTTCACCAGACAATCAAGTTACGATTCCAGCCAAAATGGCTTTGGAAGTAGCTCCTCCATTTGCTTTTATGTGCCAGAGGCTTTTATTTTAGCTTCTTTTGTCTTTCCCATAATGTTCCTGAAATCTTGTTTAGGAGCCAATATTTCAAGTGGAGAATAAACTTTGATTGTAACGAAGCTAAAACTGTTTATGCAAGTAAAGTTAGTAGATGATAGCTACAGAAAATATAAAACAATCATAGCAAGCTTGTTAGGGAAATACTTGTGCTTTAGCATAGAACACAAATATGTACATGACTTTAAGAAAAAAAGTTCGTTTTTGGCATGTTTGCTGAACTTACAAAAAGGTACTTCTTTTGAGATGAGAAAAATTATATAACTGTCGCAACCACCGTCTTCGCAAGAAAAAGTGCATCTAGCCTGATGTGCGTTAAGTCTATATTTGAAACTTAACTCGGGCTCTCTCAAGTCCATACCATGTCACGACTCGTGATTTAGATTTTTAACCTGCAAGTAATTTTTATTTAGGAGTAACCACTAATTAGTTTACGGTGGGTCAATTAGACACCCAAGTAAAGCAATGGAAGAATTACCTCACTTCTGCGAACCAGAGATTAAATGAGTTCGGAAACTTGATTACACTATTTAGATAACTAATGCCCTTTCTATACCTAATCCTGTTCAAACATCATTTAAAGGTGTTCGTGCAGCCTTCCTATTGATTGTGGATCCTAAGGTCCTAATCCTAGCCAAACTAAGAAAACGACAATCAATACATTAGAAGTGCGCAAACAAATGCCTAACATACCTCTAATTGGACACAAGCATAGTCGAATTAAATTCGCAATGCAAACATACGAATCAACTAATCGTGCAATCAAGCATGGCATTCATAATACAAGAAGTGAGAAAAATAAAATCCAAAGCTCGATTTTCATTTTCATAATTTTCTGAAGTTTTTAATTTTTTGATTTTTTTAAATATTTTTTAATATTAAAATATTATAATATAAACGGATCCGGGTCGAATCTCCACGTCCGACCCGATTTCGTCGACCCATAGCCGGATCGGGCCTGATTTGCGGACCCGTTCTAGCTCACAAAAAAGGTCCCAAACCCCTAAAACCAAAAATGAACTGAGCCTGTGGCCCAAATCCTATTTTCTAATCCAGCCCAGCCCACTAGACAAAAGAAAAAAACACCCGGGTCAGGCTCCTTGCCCTACCCGGATCCGACCCGGATTTGCCCCCTACAGACCCCCTGCATTCCCTGCACCGTGGTGTCTCGACGGAGGCGGCCGAGACGCCGCTCGTCTCAGCGTGGCAACGCTCCGCTCCGGTGTCGCCTCGGCCAGCCCCGGTCGAGGCCCGGCCTCCACCCGGACCGCCATTCCTCGGCCGACGTTGGCACCGCCGGCCTGGGTACTCCGGCTAAACTCCAAACGAAACAACGGCCGCGGCTGGGACGCGGCCGACGCCCGGAACTCTAAACAGCACAGGGACACCAAAATAGAGAATGCGACACGCGCGGGCGACTCGACGCCGGATAAAACGGATGACCTAAAACTGGATCTCAACTAGGCGTTTTGTCGAACATTTGGTGTGCGCTGGAAAAACGAATGATTTTTGGCTCAACCGAGACTCTAACACGAGCCAGGGCTCTCAACACACCAACAGCGACACACACAGCAGACAAACGAAGGACGGAATGGGGCCAGAGCTCGCGTGAGCCGGACGGCCGCGAGCTCCGATCCGGCATGCCCAAAACAGAGCAAAACTGAAGGCCGAGAAGACAAAACGGGGGTGATGGGCGGAGCTCGGGCAAGACTTGCCGCGGTCCCTACCTAACTTGGTGGCGACGGCCGGTAGACGATCTCGACGAATCGAGGTATAGCCGACCGTCTCAGTGCCGCCAAACCGGGATCCTCGGGAAAACGACTCGAAAATCAAACAAAGACAAAAACCGGCGAACCGGAACCTATCGAGGCTCGGTGTAGGGAGAAGACGCGGCAGGGGAGGCGTCAGCCGCGGCTGAGACGTGGTGGTCGCCGGCAAGGGCCTTTCCTGCTGTGGTTCTCTCTCTGCTCAGCCCTCTCTCCCCCCGACTCTCTGTCTCCTCTCTCTCGGTCTCACACAAAAACCGACCCCCCCCCCTCCACCCTCCTCCCCACTCTCTCTCTCTCTTTGTCTCCTTCCTTTTAAGGCGGCCGGCGACCTATTCTGCTCTAGCCGCCCTTCTGCTCTAGGCGCCCTTACGCCTGCTCTGCCGCCTGCTCTGCTTTGCTTTTCTTGCTGGCTGTGGTTCGGCCTCCCTTGCTTGGCTCTGCAGCGTCCACGGCTGCGAGGGGAAGAGGGAGAAGGAAAGGGAGAGAGAAGGAAGGAGGCTGTGCCAAAGAAAGAAAAGGAAGAGAGCTGGGCCGGGCCCAGCTGAAAAGGGGAAGGGGTAAAAAAGAAAGGGAGGCTGGGCTAGGCCTCCTCGGCCCGGCTTCGCCCCCCACCCCCCCCCCTCCTTAACAATTTATTAATAATAAAAAGAAAATATGTCCCAATAAAGCCTATCAACGGAAATGTACCTAATGTCTATATCCCATGCAGTTAAAATTTTGAAAAAATTATTTTAGGAATTAAAATTTTAATTCCTAAATTTTGTGCAATTTAATTGGGCAATTAAAAAATAAGTGTCAACAATAACTATGAAGGGCAAATGACACAAATGATTCATAAACTTTGACTCAATCTGTAATGTTGTCCATGAACTTTAAGTCTGTTCAATATGGCTCATAAACTTTAGTCCAATGTACAATCTCATCCCAAAACTTTTAATTTGTTCAACATAATCCCTGTACTTTTAGTATACGTTTAACTTAGTTCCCAGACTGTATGAAATGTTCAATATTGTCCCTGAACTTGAATTAATAGAATGACAATATCGAATATATTTATACAATCTAGGGACTAAATTGAACATGTATTAAAAGTTTGGAAACCACATTTGATCAAATTAAAAGTTCAGGGACGATATTGTACATTGAGCTAAAGTTCATGGTTTATATTAAATAAATTTAAAGTTCATGGATCACATTGCATATTTAGCCAAAGTTCAAGGACCATCTATGTCATTATCACACCTAAGAAACACGCATATTGAATTATACTTACGTAAAAGTTCTTCAATTTGCAACTTATTTTGTAGTTGTTCTAATGCAAGAGACGATTTGGATCCCTTTAAGAGTGCTGAAGATCTACTATTCAATAGGTTCAATATCTAGAGACTGTAAGTTAGAATAATTATTCTATTTTTGTTGATAATTTAGCTAATTTAGGACATAGAATATGTTCTTAATTAGCAAGTTAAATTTTGAATTCGTAGATTATTTTATTTAGATTAAGAACTTGATATTATTGTTGTCCATCAACTGGTCAAATTTTGAATATGTCTAGATCTGGGTTAAGGGAGCTCACATATGGGCGACGCCAGCACTTAGGAAAGAGAAATTAATTTAAAATATCATATCAGCATTTTTCGATAAATAAATTGACGGTGTTAATGAAAGGACTCGATTGCACTAATTTGACAAATATTATGACTCGATTGTACCTTTTTAAAGTTTTAGAACTCAATTGTATTTTCGTAAAAAGTTTTAGGACTTCTAATACACTTATCCCTATGAAAAATGGTAATACGTATCTGTCATATATTGTACCGTATTGATCCCTTCCCGTGTATTGCCAATTGAGATCGCAAGAAACATTTAGAAAATGTTTCGAGTCCATACATGCACCAAATGCAACCCTTCCCAAATGAAGCAGCCATCTATAACCAATGAAATTTTACTAAATAAAATGTGAGCCTTTTACAAATCTTTCCCTCTTTCTATCAATCCATCTCATTAAATACCTTTTTCCCCAAATAACTCACGATAATTTTTCCAAAGCAACCAACCGATATGCCTTTTTAACAGAAATGTTCTCTCTCCAAAACTTTTCTGGGTAGCTAAAATACTTTTCTTGGGTAGCCAATAATATGAGAAATACTTGGTTGGGGTAAGATGCTTTCATCATCTGTTATCCACTTCCCTAGTCCCCTGTAATAAGTCCATGACTACGAGACATGGAGTCAACCTCTAGTTGAATTAAGGATATCCGCGTTGGTAGTTGTTGAGAAGGGAGATCCTGAGATTTGTGAATCTTGCGGAAGGGTTAGGGTCACTTGAAGCGTCCTCAGGGGGATGAAATAGAAAGGGCGCGAGAGGACGAAAGGGCAATTAGTGGACCCGGATGTCACGTGACAGGTAAGGAACGGTGAGTTGCTTGTAGGGAAGTTTTGGCAGCGGCTCGATAGTGAGGTCAATAGGAATGCTGAAGTCTAGACGTTCATACGTTTAAAAAGTCCAATTAATAAATGAATAGATGTGATATTTATACGGAGAGGATTAAAAGACTTAATTGTTGGGATTGTATCATGTGACAGTACTGACGTGGCTATCACGTATCAAGGGTATACAGGCCAATCATGGACTATCGTATGTTAGGAGGACAGGGGCCAACACTAAGTCCACTATAAAGATGAGGGAATACGCCAGATCATTCCTTACAAGCCCGCTCCAAGCCCGCTCCAACCCCACCAAAATTCTCTAAAACATTCTAATCAGATGGGAATAATTTTGGATCCTGCCATCAATCCGAAGGGAAATTGCGAAGCACAATTCTCACGTGGGGTAAGCTTGTGATAAATCCCCAAAGATAGCATCGATTTGTAAATTCCAGGAACTATATAAAGTAATAATATTTTCATGTTTCATAAATATGAAAGAATAGATTACGCTTCCACAGAAGCATATTTAATCTTAAGGTCAGTACAAATAAAAATTTTTGGCAAAATTAACCATCATAATGAACCTTGTCATCTTTAAGAAATTAATTGTAGATTTATGATGACCAATGACGGCTTTTTTCGGAAATTGATTATAAGATAGATTGGATTTGCTTTAGTGTCCTTTGAGATAGTTTAGAGATCTAATAAAAGTAAGAATAATGCTATTGATGAATGATTTTACTATATAATGTGCCTGATTCCTATTGGGTGTTCAAATGGGTCCACTAATTTAAATAGCCACTTACTATTTAAAACATCGTGTAATAAATCCATTTAGTATACCAATCCTATAATCTTTAGCATTAGTCCGAAATTGATGATGCATCTCATATTTCATTTGCTCTCCCTCCTTGATTTCGTAACAAAATTTCATTTACTCCTACTGAGGGCACTTTCTAAGACCAACGCAGTCGACATATCCACGAAGTTGCACGAGTACATCAAGTCTGAGGGTTGATTTTCGAGGAGACATCGCAAGATCTTCCACTACGTCTTCTGATACGATCCAAATCTAGTGTTTTGCAACTTGCACAACCGTAAGTCCAATGAAAGCTCGAAAATAAAATTAAATAAAGAATAGTTGTATATTACTATTTACGAGATGGGAGAAGATTAAAATTTGTATGACACGTCACCTATACTACTTGGCACGCTAATATCAAATATTTTTTTATTGTTTCTAGTTTTTAACGTATATTGACGACGAAGGCTGCGCGCATTTTTGATATTTCAAAGCAAAGTATCTCCTTTTTATTTGTCTTGAGCTACCTGGGAAACAAAGGAACCCCCTGCTTTGCACTGACGAAGAATCTCATTGAAAATCGTTAGTCATGTCAAATGCACGTCTAACAGCAGAAACTCCAGGCTAGTGACCCACACGGGACATTCTTCCCTATTTATTTATTTGAGGTAAATGGACTGGAAGACCTAAAATATATCAGGAGAGTGCACTTCAGTCTTTAAAACTTTCAAAGAGTACAATTAAGTCGAGTACGATCGAGTCGAGTGCAATCGAGTCACAAAATTTTCAAAAAATACAATCAAGTTCTAAAACTTATCAAGTTGATGTAATCAAATCCTACTTTTAACTCCGTTCAACTTGATAAACGGAAAATGCTAACAAGTTTCAGACTTGAATGCACTAATTTGATAAATTTTAGGACTTAATTGTGATTTTTGAAAGTTTTTTAACTTCAATTGCACTTTTATAACAAGTTTTAAGACTTGATTGCACTTTTAAAAATTTTAAAACTCAATTTTAAAACTTTCAGTACACATATCCCTATTTATTTTTATATTTTCCTATTTTTTCATTAACATAGCAAACAGGAAACCCTAGTACATTGGAACAACTGAGTCGTCCGAGGATGCACTGACCAAATTTGAGCCCCCCTTCTTTAGAAGAATCGTCCACCCAGGTCGGTTCCCGCCTCGCCGTTGGTATTTTTTTTTTCTAACTCTCCTCTTTTACTTAGCCTCTTGCAGAGCGCAGAAGTCAAATCTCATACCTGTGATACTAGCATCCCCATCCTCCTAAACCCTTTACCAACAGGCCACATGCCTATTGGCCTCGTCGTTGGCTGACACTTGATATGCTTTGAAGCCTGCTTAACACTTTCCTAAAAATAATTGTGAGATTGTGCAGTCTTGAGGTATTTGTCAAGAATTTTATAACAATTGAAGCACCTCTTTTTCACGACCATAGCTGCTACTAAGATATGTCGAACTATCATATTGGGTTACAATGGGAACGAATAGTAAATCACATGTTTCGAATGATCTTCACGGAATTAGAATTTGTCTAAGTGCTTCGCGGACCCAAACTCAAACCATATACATGTGGCCTAGACTTCAATGGCGGTGTTAAGAGTAGGAGTTTGCTTGGATCAAGAAAACCATCGGCTCAACTTTGAGTCACGAGTCAAACAGGCATACATACTATCCGAAAGTTGCCGAGATAAAGTGAGAAGAATATGTCACTTACTCTGGAAGTATCACATTTTCGTATCTTTAGAAGAATGAATATGTTGAAAGAGAACTTGACAATTCCTCGCAACAATTTACGCGGAAGTACTTTTATCGCTAAACAATTTCTGATGTGAAATTATGTGAGTCAAATGTGCATATACTTGAAATGGGGTACCATCTCTTATTCCAGATGAAGTTACAGAATTCGTCTTAATCCTTTTTAGGGCGGTATCTCCCATGGAAAATTAATAGCTTCTTTTTCGCATGAGCATCATCCGAGAGTGTTAATGGGTTGATCTCGAAACCAAACAGCAAAAAAATTGATTATTGAAGATGTTTGAGATCTTATCAACTTTGATAGGAGAAAATGTTCTTGAAAGGCTTTGATTTCTACTAAACTTCTTCTACGCCATGTTAACTTGTGTAATTGACTAATTTTGCTTTATTATGTAAACTGGCCAATTAGCAAGTTATGCCCTTTGTCTATTTGAATTGGACAATCACGTCGAGGCATTTTCTTCATTAAGTATTAGAAGTTTATGTACACATTTTGAGGCAAATTTGGCTGAGGCAAATCTCTGAGAAGCTTTTGAATTTGAATTTCCAAGGCATCAGTTACAACTTGAACAGGAAGATCTGAACTCCGGAGGGCGGTTTTCTCTGGCTCAGGAGTGGTTGCCACTGGCACTTCTTTTTCGTGCTCTGTTGCAGGAGTGCAACAATTGATATTCCAGAATGCTTAATATCTTTGATTTTCTGAGCGAGAGGGATCTCCTAGCTAGCCGTCGCCCCTGAAGATTCCTCTTTTTCTCTAGTGAGATCGACTTCATAGGGTTCCATAGGAGCATGCGATCTCCGACTGGACTTTTTTTGTGCCAACGTATTACTTGAAGGTGCGAAGTCCCTGAGATGATTTTGGAGTCACTTTGGAAGATTGAAATAAGAGACTTGCGGGTGATAGAGTTTTGGAGAGAAAATGAGAGAAAGGACACAAGGATGATGAGACGAAGAGTTTGGAAGTCAGTTGCTCTTTATAATACGAGTAACTGCTTGGCCGCGATTGGCAATTTCATAGGAGGAAAGCAATAGAGTAAGCAGAGAAGAATTTCAAATTCTAACAGCAAATTTTTATCTCTTTCCAATTTCTTCCTAAAAGTTCAGTTCTGAATTCGTACACAAATTCTTAGTGGCGATTATTATGATCTTCTATCAGAACTGTCAAGAGTAAAGAGACGGGGTCTAACAATAATAATTTGAAAACCAAGAACTTGCCTTGTGCTTGAGCCAATTCCATTTTCCTGCATATATATCGACAATTTTAGCAAATACAAGTCTGTAAATTTTATTTACCATGAAATCTCTTATAATCTAACAATCGGGGAGCATGAAAGAGGATTGGTCAATCACGGGCAAAAGAAGCAAAATTCCTTGTTCCACCAACCTTCCTGCAATATCCAAGAATTACGGGCTCCTTTGCAATCTTCAAGAATCATTCACTAGCGGATCTCCACTCCGAGAAGAGAATGCCAACTGTGAACTGAACAGAAAATAGAATCCACCCAGGAAGCAATCTAAACGAAAGTTAATGAATCAATTACGGAACCCTTTCGTCTCTCCTAATCGATTCAGTGAACATGCTTCAAAGTTCACTTTATGATTGCCTACCATGTGAATGAGTCTCGAGCCATTCAACAGGTAAGACAAGGGCATATACCCGTGAGGTCACATGAGACATGTATTAGATGGTTCAAGTCGTGCCAAATGTAACCCTTCCTAATGAAGCGACCTTTATACAAAGCAATGTAGTTTTATCAAAATGTCAGCTTTTATCATGTATTTCTCTCTTCTTGTCAACCCTTTAATTGGAAACCCTTTGTCCCAAATAATTCATAATAATCTTTGTGAAGCAACCAACAGATTTGTCTTTTAACAGAGAAGTTCTCTCTCTAACTTTTCTTGGTAGCTAAAATACGTTTTCGGGGAACTCGAGTACGAGAAACACTTTCTATTGGGTCAGCTAGATGCTTTCATCAGTTATCCACTTCTCATTCCCTGCCATAGTCCCTGACTATGAGACATGAAGTAAACCAAAAGTCTAAATATACTAATGATATCCACGATGCTAGTTGTTGAGAAGAGAGATCTCGAGATCCGTAAATATTTAAGGATTAGCCTTGCGCAGAAGAAGCACCCACGAGTATGAAATAAAGAGGGAGTGAGAGGAGGAGTGAGCAATTACTGGACCCAAACGTCGGGAGTAACGAATGGCAAGTCGCTCGTGGGAAAGTTTTCTCAGTGATTTGCCGCCGAGGTCAATAAACATGCTGAAGTCTGGACATTCGTTCATCTAAAAAGTTCCTTCAATAAGTGAATTAATGGGATATTTATACTGAGAGAATCAAAAGGATTGCTTGACAGGAATATAACATGTGGTGGGAAACCAACAGTAGATTGGTAACCGTTGTGTCAAGGAGACATTGGCCAATCATGGAGCGTCACGTGTTAGGAATACTCAAGCTGACACTAAGCCCACTAGAAAGGTTGGGGGATAGGCTCGACCGTCCCTAAAGAACCTCGCTCTAAGTCTACTAAGCTAAAATTCTCTAAATCATCCCAATCGGAGGGAAATAACCAGGTTGCTACCATCAATTCTAAGTTATGCTTGTGAAAAGCAATTCTCATGTGGAGTAAGCCTGCGATAAATCCATAACAATAGCACTTATTAGTATTCAAGCAATTATATAAAAAATAATATATTTATGTCTATAGTAGTATATTTAATCTTACGTCATTAAACATAATTTTTGACAAAATTGACCATCATTAGAGACCTTGTCATCTTTGAGAAATCAATTGTAGATTTATGATGAGGATAACGGTTTTCTTTTGGGACACTGATTATAAGATACATTGGGTGTGCTTTGGTGTCCTTTGAGATAGTTTAGAGATCTAAAAAACGTAGGAATAATGCTGTAAATAAATGGGTTTACTAAATGATGCGGCAAATTTTCGTGTACAATTTGGGTATCTCTGGGGTTACTCTAAAAGTAATAATATATATATCGAATTTTGTTTGGTCTTCCTCCTAGATTTCAAAAAAAATAAAAAGGCATTTATAGGACCAAAGCTGTCGACATACCCACGTAATTGCACGAGCCTATTAATCCGATGGTTGATACTCGAGGAGACATCACACGATCTACTTCTATTACGTCTTCTGATATGATCCAAAGCTAGGGTTTTGCAATTTTCACAATGCTAAGTTCAATGAGAACTGAAAAGAAAAATGAATGGGATCATTGTTCAAAAAATCTTAAAACTATTGTACAGCAGCTAATTTAGTTTTAAACATTTTAATGTTACCAAATTATTCCTATCATTTTGATGATTTGTCAATATAGTCAATCCAAACAAAATCGTTACGTGGACGCCGGCCGTCCTACACGACTAATGCTGACGTTAACATTTTTGCAATTTTTTTTATCTTCTAGATTTTTTTTCTTTCCTTTTTTCTTTTTTTCTTTTTTTCCTACTACCCTCTACAAATCACTAGGGCCAACGAGTTGCCAGCCATCGGCCAGGGCCAAGTTGCCCTCACTGACCATAGGTGAAGAGAAATTGGCAAAAAAGAAAGACGAAAGAAAAGTAAAGGTAAACAAGGAAAAGAATCACAAAATTGTTTTAAAAAATTACAAAAATCGTTCACATCAGTGCTATTGTACCACGTAGGACGGTCGGAACTGACTAGACCACCATATCCGCGATTTTCTGCCAATTTTGGTCTAAAGACTACATTAGAAAATAGCAAAAAAGTTCAGGATTAATTTGGCCAAAATTAAAAATTTAGGATAGACTTGGCCGTCGTATAATAAGTTCAGCAACATATCTCCTTTTTTTCTATCTTTTTTTTTGGTCGGGATTTTTTTTTTATCTTTTGCTTGGCAGTTCTAGGAAACTCTGAATTAATAAATAAAAAAAAAGAGAATTTTAGTTAAATCAAACCACAAGCCACCTTGGAAACGAAGGAATCCCCTTGCTTCGGACCGATAAAAAATCTCATTGGAAAAAACGAGTCACATGAAATGCCCGTTTAACGATAAAAACATCCAGGCAAGCGACCCACGTGGGACTGTTTATTTATTTATTTATTTTCCTAATTTTTCATTTAACATAGGAGACATAAAATCATAGTACAGGGGACCACGTCAGTCGTCGGAGGAAGCGCTGAGCAAATCTGACCCCCTCTCTTTGGAGGAATCATACAAGTATTTTTGCGCTTGTATTCGATTACAACCTGACACATAATTACCGACATTTAATAAAATGAAAAAAAAAATAGAAATCTACTCAGACCACTTACTTTCAAGAAAATATTAGGTGGTCCCAACCCCGCCACGTCAGCCACACTCCTCTCCACTCATTGATCACCACGTGTCCAGATGAGGGGAAGGGGGGGTCGCGTTTCGGATTTTCAAGTATCCCTTTCTCAGTCCCCTGTTCTTCTCCCGCGAACGCCCCCGCAATCACATTAGAGTCTGAGTCTTGAATCATGCAAAGCTAAAAAAAAATGTCGCTTGTACTCAGTTGCAGCTTTTGACGCGTAGATATGTAATCTTGGGCGCTGCATTTGCTTCTTTCATGAATGATGGCTCTTTCTTTGCCTTCGGGATTTCGTTCTGGCGGCGTGATTTCTTTTCCGACTGCCGAGCATGCATGTCTTTTCCGTCTGTTTGTTCCTGCACACGTGCTTTGCCTTTGTTTGGAGAGGATAATTGAGCTGGGTGGCCTTACTTGGCTAAATCGGTTTCTGCGGTACTGCATGTTTTTCAGGCGAAGACAGCATTGTTCCATTAATAGAGCGCTGACAAAAATAGAAACCTCGAATAATTAAGTGGATTTCCCGGCGTTGACAAAAATAGAGACGCTTCTTCGCTGTCGCACTTCCATAAACCTTGAATCGCTGCAAAAATCGTTTACAAAGCTTCCTTAAGCTCAGAACAACCGTACTTGAAGCTTTGAAGCTTTGTCATTGGAATGGCGATGGCGGCTTTTTTGGGAGACGATGAAGATGAAGTTCAGGGGTGTTTGTAGAAGAAGAGCAGGTTAATGAGAAAGGGATTCCTGAAAATATGGACCCCCACCTATACAAGTGGCGATCAACGAGTGGGAGGCGCATGGCTGATGTGGTGGGGCGAGGCCATCCTATAAGGCTATATATTCTCCCTACTTCTCTCTCCTGCTCCTCTGACCACACCATCTCTAAGCTTGACCTCTGCGCCTTCTTCGTCGGTGCTACTTCCACGCTAACACCGCTGCACATCCAAATTGAGCCACTCACTCCATTGTCTTTTGTCTACGTCATCATCTTCGTCTATTCGTCTTTGGCGTTGTCTTCCTCAATGTCTCTGTTAACCTTTGATGTTGGCTAACAGTATCATTTTTTTTTCGCTAAATAACAGTATCATTTAGAGAGTAGTGAATAGATGATTTCTAGAAACTCGACAAAATATTACGAAATTTATACATCAAGTTTGATATAAGCACGGATCGATTAAAGCGGTGTGTTGATATAGGCAGGAGCCAATAATATCAAGTGGTGCAATGCGCATCTGTCATGTTGTAATGAATATAGAGGTGAGCGGTTCCCAGTCCGGTCCGGTCCAACCTAAGAACCGGGAATCGGACTGGGAAGACCGGTTCCCAGTTTCTAGGATTGGGGACTGGACCGGGAACCGGACCGGCTAATCTTAAGACCGTGGACTGGTTCCAATGGGACCAATTGGTAAAGGCAAGAGGGAACCGAGAAGCATTTTCGGGACCAATATATGAAAGCGTTTTTGGGTTGGTCTCATTGGAACCGAATAAAAATGAACTATCAAATGCTTCTTTTGTTATTTAAATATATATATATTTAAAAAGTAAATAATTATATATATGAAACATTATAAAAACATATATATTTATCGGTTCGGTTCCCAACCTAGAACCGGAAATCAGACCGCCCAGAAACCAATTCCACTTTTAGGAACCGGGAACCAAACCGATATTCCCGAGAACCGAACCAAACCGATCAGTCCGGTCCGGTCCCGATTTGGACAGTCCATCTTACTCATCCCTAAATGAATATAAGCAGAGAGAATGAGAACAATGCACTCAGAGCTTTTATAATGGTTCGCCTTAATGGAAGCATGCATCTACTCTCCCAGACTAACAGCCTATTAACTTGATTATACTAGCAATCTTTAAGTAGTTACAGTAGAATGTGCCGCGCATACCCAAGCGCTTCTTCTTAAAGTTCATGATGCTTATACCCAAGTAAATAGATCTCACTATCTCACACCTAAGCATACATTATAACACTATCAACACTTCTTAAGATATTACAATTTCAATATGCTCAAAAAAATTTATAAAATGTAAAGCTTTTCTTGTAATTGGATTTGTTAACTCGGGATCTCTTGTACTCTTCTCGGGGTCTTATTAATCTCCTTTTATACTCCTTAACATCCGATCTTCCCATTGGACAATCTTCATGAGGATCAATCTCCAAGTTGACTGTGAGACGATTGTCTAATAGACCAATTTAGCAATTAGAGTCAACTACTTTTGAGTTTCCGTATATTTGGTCGCTCGTATAATCAAATCTTTGGTTTCCAAAAATAAAGTAGCTTGTCTAAGAAAAGTAACTTGTCTTCAACATGATTGTCAATCAATCAAGATATCACGCGTAATTAATATCTTCTACCTAGATAATCAATCATTTTCTTCAATAATATGAATCCATACCAGATCACAAACTGTCAAAAGATAAGATAACTTATCTCGGGAAATTATCCTCAGAGCATGTGTTAAGGTTGTTTTTCCAGGTAGTGTAGTGGATCTGCTTATATCAACAATCCCCTGCTATATCCAATTGCTTAATGATATCAGACTCCTGCTTATATTAGGCTTTTTGTGATATCAGACTTCAAATATATTAAGTTTCCCGGTTATATTTAACTGCGGCTCACTCGATACTTCAAGTATGGTGGTGATGCAGATCCTCTGGAATGTTCTCCTTGATACCTCCATTCTTCAAGACTTGTTCACTTAGGTCCTTCTAGCTATTTTGAATCTTTTCATTTTACATGTTCAAGTTCCTTTTATGTGGATATTACCTTACGCATAAATAACACTTGCATGTATGGATTCATGGAATATTTTGTCAACTTCAAAGTATATTAAGAGGTTTTCTCAACAGTCTTCGTCTTCGGCCATCGGCCAAATCTGGTTGCTTCGTCTTCCTGTCATCACCATAGCTCCAGATATGGTCTTCAGCTTTGTCATCCTTGGTTCATCTTCAACTTCGCCTTCCTCCATGTGTTTGTTTGTTTTTTACTTCGTCATCCATTGTTCGTCTTCCTCCGTTTTTGTTTATGAGCTCAGCGACACTATGAGCTGGGTGTCCTTACTTGGCTAAATCAGTTTCTTCAGCACCATATTTTTCAGAAAAAGAGAGCACTATTCCATTAATAGAGTGAAGACTAGTGGATCTCGACGTTGACAAAAACATAGACGCTTCTTCATCGTCACATTTCCAGAATCCTTGAATCACTACAAAAATCGTTTACAAACTTCTTTAAAATGAGAGCATACATATCACAAATAGCATTTTTTTTTTCTTATTAAGCTCCAAACAACGATACTTTGAAGCTTGGTCGTTGGAATGGCTATGGCGGTTTTGTGGAGACCAAGAAGATGAAGTTGAGGGGTGTTTGTGGAAGAAGAGTAGGTGACTGAGAAAGGGGCACTTGAAAATATGAAACGTGGGCCCCACCTAGACACATGGCGATCAACGAGTGGAGAGGCACATGGCTAACGTGATAGGACGGGACCACCCAATATTTTCTCCCTACTTTCTCTCTCTTCCTCCATCGTCCACACCAACTCTAAGCTTAACCTCTGCTCCTCCTTTGTCGATGCCACATACATGCCAACACCGATGCACATCAAAATTGAGCCAATCCCTTCATTGTCTTTCTGGTCGTCTTTGTCCTCGGCTTCATCTTTCTCGGTGCGTTCGTTCGCTTTGATGTTGGCTAACAATATCACCTAGAGAAGGTTGAATAGATTATTTCAAGAAACTTGACAAAATATTGCTGAATTTATAATGTTAAGTTTGATATAAGTGTAAATCGGGTAAAATAGTGTGTTGATATATGCAAAAGCATGTTATATCAAGTGATGTAGTGCGCTTCTATCAAGTAATAATATGTCACGCCCCCGGCATCGTCCCGCGTATACATACGCCTTAGGACGGCACTCTATTCGGAGCATCGAGTCCTATCTCTACCGCAACAAGGCATCCAGACACTTTCTGGGCATCCAATAAATCGGGCATCGTCCCGCGTAAAACGCATCAGGACGGGTTAAACCCCACGTAAAATGCATTAGGGTATTATGTGATCACATAAGCACACAACCACTCATACCAAATTATAAGTTGTCTCGTTTAACTCGATGCAAGAGTGCTATATGCTCATATGTCAGAATATATTCAATTTCACACGTGAAAATGCACAAAATATTTCTACGTGATCACGTGCCACCTGTTAATGCACCAACACTGCACACCAAAATTACATCATGCCCTTAAATATTTCATCACATGACAAATGTTTCTCATCATGAACCTTATACATTATTCCACATCTCATTACCAAGCCTTATATTATAATATCTCAAAGGCCACTATGGTAGTGTGACACCCTTCTAATTCATGGCAACTTTCACATCATATTCTAGATTCTGCCATCACATGCATAATCAAATTTGTCCCATCATTCGACCTCCAATCAAAATTTAACATATTTCACTTGAAAGCTCAGAATGTGCACATTAAATCACCTGGAGACATCAAGTCCAAATTCCCAAGGTTTCACGGGAAAAAATGGTGCATCTTTGAAATTGGGTAAATCTGGGCAGTTTTGCACAGTAACGGAAATTCCTTTAAAATAAATAGTAGATGTACTTAGAAAAATCTAAAATTTGGATATGTTATAAAATACATCCGGATAAACATTTCTCATGAAAAAACCAAAGTCAAAATCTTTATGTAAGTATCTTTTTTAATAACCCAAAGACAGACTAAAATTGCTCACTGGAACAGAACCGTTGTTCCACAAAATCAGTTATTTACCATACACAAAATATCTCCAAAAATTATCAAATTTTTAGTTGTGGAGAAAAAAGTCCTCAAGAACTTTTGTGATGGAAGCTTTTTCAAAATTGATCCAGAAAAGTTTGTAGAAAATCGAAAAAGTATAAACATCACAGAAATACCCATTTTGGACAGTTTTACACGGTCCAAAAACTAGGCTTTCCTACCTCTCATATCAAGTCCAAAGATTTTGAAATTAAAATATGTTAAACTTAAAGATATTTGGAACAACTGTTAAGAAGGAAGTTTCTAGAAATTTAGTCCATAAAATTCTCCACAAAAATAGCAAAATGAAGAGGTATAGAGGATCCTAATCTGGGTTTTCCAGAACAAAAGCAAGAATTGAGTCCGAATGGGAAAACCGCCAAATTGCATCTACAATACAACGATAACTTGTCACGCTAATCCTAATTAATTAACAATAACTGGGTTTACTTCTAATCTAGTCTATCCTTAAACATAATTAACGGCTTAATCAACGATTAGGTAGTTAACTCACCGGTTTAATGGCGACGGCGGCGTGGCGATGGCAAGACGACAATGGCAAGGCTCACGGCTCGCGACGGTGAGTGGTGAGTGTTGTGAGGGCGACGCGGTGAGGTGGTGGCGTGAGGTGGTGATGGGCAGTGTTGGTGGCCGAACCAAGGGGGCCGAGAGAGGAGAGAGAGGGAGACCACAGTGAAAATTGAGGGAAATGAGTGGTGAAATTGTGAGACAAAAGTTGGAAATGCAAAAGAGGCTCCTCTATTTATAGGCCTCTTGCCAACTTCTCCTCCAAGTTTCATTGCAAGCTTTTTATGCAATCTTCAAGCAAACTTCCCAAGCAAGCTAGAACACTTGGTTCACATTCCTTCTTGCTCAACAAACTTGAATGCTTGGCTGGGAATTGAACTTCCAAGCCAAGTTTTCCAATTATCATAAATTGCATTAATATGCAAGAAACAAAAGAAGAGAAGGAGACCATCTTCGCATGTCTTCTCCAATTGGTTGGCCAACAAAAGAGAGGGGGGGGGGGGGAGGGGCGAGAAGACAACTTTGCCCTGAAACGTCTTCAATTTACGTAATCTCGAATAGTAATTTCGTCTTCGATTTCTATTTCTGAAATTGGGGTCAAAACGAGAATGTCACATAATAAATAGAAGTAAAGAGGTGGAAAACAATGCACTAGGAGCTTTGTAGTGGTTCGAGTTAGTACAATCCTACGTCCACTCTGCTAAACTAATAGTATGACATCCCTGAATTAACACACTCGAGATGTTGTCCGTTTTGACTCGTTTCATTGCAAGCCTCACGATTTTGTCCTTTGGCATATAAATAGACACTTCCCCAAGAGGTTAACCATCCTTGTAGTGCTTTAATTTTAGCACACTTAATTTTGGAATCCCAAAACAAAACTTGCCATTACATTAAAAGATGCTTCCGTGAATTGTTTCCAGTTTTTACATATATATTCCGGAATCGCCCTCCCTCGATTCGTTGCACAGTTCGATTCATTCCTACCCCTTCACCATTTTAAAAGCCTGCCATGAGTTGCTCCTTGTCCAGGCTCTTTAGCCCCGGCGACCACTATCCGCCTTCGTCAGACTAGTTGGTTACAAGCCCAATAGCTTCTGCGCAGTTCGTCCCTAAACCATACATCTACTGGAGGGGGTCCCGATACCATATTGTGATATCTCTAGATTAACTTACTCAATGTATTATCTACTTTTGTCTGTCCCATTTCAAGCATCACCATTTTGTCCTTTGGCGTACATGTAGGCGCATTCCCAAGAGGTAACCCATCTTGGTAGTACTTTAACATGAGCACACTTAACTTTGAATTTCCAAATCAAAGCTTTCTATTATGTTAAAAGACGCATCTATAAGTTAATTTCAATTTTCACATATATATTTCAGAATCACTTTCTCCTTGCTCAGTGCACATTTTAGTTCATTCATGCCTCTTTCGCCATCCTAGAAGCTTGCTTGGAGCAGCTCCTTGTCCAAGTCCTCTGGCCTAGCAACCACTCCCCGCCCTCGTCAGTCAAGTCATTACAAATAGCTACTAGCTTGATTGCACCAACCATCTTTGAGTAGTTACATAGATTATGCCGCTTATACCTTAGTGCTTCTTCCCAAACCTAGTGCTACTTATACCTAAACAGATAAATCTTACTATCTCACACTTTACAAACTGTAACATCGACAATATTTCTCAAGAGATTACAATTTTATTATGCTCGAAAAGACAATATATTTTTGACTCTGGATCTCTTGTACTTTTCTTGACATCTTTTTGATCTCTTATACTCCTCAGTATCCAATCTTTTCATTGGATAATCTTTGCGAGGATCAATCTCCAAGATGACTGTTGTACGATGGTATAGTAGATCAATTTAGCTATTGGTGTCAATCAATTATGAGTTCCGGTAGATTTGGCCACTTATACGACCAAATCTTTGGTGTCCAAACATAAAGTTGCTCAGCTTTATAAAGTTACTTGTTTTCAAGATGTCGTGCATAATCAATATCTTCCCCGTAGATATCAATCAATTTCTTCTACAATAGGAATCCATACAAAATCACAAACTATCAAAAGATAATATAACTTATATGGGGAATTATGCTCCGAGCATGTGACAAGGTTGTTGTTCCAAGTAGTTTAGTCGCTCTACTTATATCAGCAGTCTCTGATTATATCCAACTTTCTAGTGACATCAGACTCCCCCTTATATCAGGCTTTTGATGATATCAAACTCTAGTTATATCAGGTTTTCTGTTTATATCAAACTACATCTCATTTGGTACTATGAGTACGATGGTGATGAAAATCCTCTGGACTTTTCACCTTAATACCTCCCAGTCTTTATGAACTCCCCCATTCTTCAAGACGTGCTCACATAGGTCCTTCCAGCTATTTTATAGCTAAGTTCCTTTTATGCGAATATTACCTGTGGCATAAACAACACTTTCATATGTCAAGCTTGTAACGACTCATGGATTATTTTGTCAACATCAAAATATATTAAGAGATTTTTTCAGTAGTCTTCGTCTTCTGCCATCAGCCAAATTTGGTCGCTTCGTCTTCTTGTCATCACCATGGCTCTAGATATGGTCTTAGCTTCCTCTTCATCTTCGCCTTTCTCCATGCGTTTGTTTGTCTTCAACTTCATCTTCCACTGTTCGTCTTTTTATGTTTTTGTTTTTGGGCTTATAGTGTCGCAGCAACTAGATCTGGTCGTAGCGGCCATGGACTAGCAAGGCTCGTGTCTATGGACAAGCCGCCTTGCTGGTCCATGACTAGTAATGTCACTATTCAAATTTGATCGACTCCGTCTTCTCAAAATAACCATGGCTCTAGATCTGATCGGCCAAGCATATTTGGAGCAATGAAGGTAAAGGTACACACTTGTCGCTTGGTGTAACGGACACAACAATGCGGATGGTTCAAGGATGGAAGTTTCAGTGGCGACAATCGTGCTGGGTTGGTGGGGTGGTGGCTATTATGGTGGAGGAAGAGAGAGAAATTAAGTTTTTAATTTTTGTATTTAATTCCACTCAGAGTATATGTGTCAAGCTGCAATTGAATATGAGTAAAAAATTGCTCGCCACATTAATTAATGACGTGGTGAGAACAAACTACTGAATATATTCTTTGTTCATGTTGCCTTCGGTTGACACTTGTCATAACTCTGGTTGATCCCTTTGCTTCACGAGGTACGTATATGCTTTGAAGCCTGCTTAGCACTTCCCTAAATAAATTATGAGGCTGTTTTAGTCTTGAGATATTCATCAAGGTTCTTAGATGACATATGGAAATAAAACCAAACTTATGATGAATATTGCCCTCACTCGTGAGTTTTGAGTCTTTGGGTTTCTATATTGCTCTTGATTGCAAAAATGGTTTTAAGAGCAAGGAAATCCAAGGATACGAGGACTAGCTCTATTTTTCTATTCTTTTTAAAATGGATTTCAAAATGGATTTCCAAAAAGGTCTTTTCATAAAACCTCATGCATTGTTATACTTCATATGTGATTACTAACCATGTTTGTTGCATGTCCACTACAAAAAAAACGGATTTTTGCCACGAAAATTTTCCAACGAAAAATTTTCGTTGCAAATTTGCGACAAATTTTCCAACGAATGGCAAAATTCGTTGGAAATTTCCAACGAAAATTTTTTCGTTGGAAAATTTATTGGAAATTTCCAACGAAAATATTTTCGTTGGAAATTTCGTTGGAAATGTCCAACGAAAAATTTTCGTCGCAAAATTCGTTGGTAATTTCCAACGAAAAATTTTTCGTTGGAAATTTCCAACGAAATTTCCAAAGATTTAAAACAAATTTGATTTTATTCGGCATTTTTTTATATTCGTTGGAAATTTTTCGTTAGAAATTTCCAACGAATTTTCCAACGATTTAAAAAAATTTTGATTTTATTTGGCATTTTTTATATTCGTTGGAAAATTCGTTGGAAATTTCCAACGAAATTTCCAACAAATTTCCATTTTTCGGTAATTTTTTCATAGTATACAATTTTCGTTGGAAAATTCGTTGGAAATTTCCAACGAAAAATATTTCGTTGGAAATTTCCAACGAAATTTCCAACGATTTAAAAAAATTTGATTTTATTCGGAATTTTTTATATTCGTTGGAAAATTCGTTGGAAATTTCCAACGAAATTTCCAACGAATTTCCATTTTTCGGTAATTTTTTCATAGTTTACAATTTTCGTTGGAAAATTCGTTGGTAATTTCCAACGATTTAAAAAAATTTTGATTTTATTCGGCATTTTTTATATTCGTTGGAAAATTCGTTGGAAATTTCCAACGAAATTTCCAACGAATTTCCATTTTCCCGCAATTTTTTCATAGTGTACAATTTTCGTTGGAAATTACCAACGAAATTTCCAACGATTTAAAAAAAATTTGATTTTATTCGGCATTTTTTATATTCGTTGGAAAATTCGTTGGAAATTTCCAACGAAATTTCCAACGAATTTCCATTTTCCGGCAATTTTTTTATAGTGTACAATTTTCGTTGGAAAATTCGTTGGTAATTTCCAACGAAAAATTTTTCGTTGGAAATTTCCAACGAATTTTCCAACGATTTAAAAAAAATTTGATTTTATTTGGCATTTTTTATATTCGTTGGAAAATTCGTTGGAAATTTCCAACGAAATTTCCAACGAATTTCCATTTTTCGGTAATTTTTTCATAGTATACAATTTTCGTTGGAAAATTCGTTGGTAATTTCCAACGAAAAATTTTTCGTTGGAAATTTCCAACGAAATTTCCAACGATTTAAAAAAATTTGATTTTATTCGGAATTTTTTATATTCGTTGGAAAATTCGTTGGAAATTTCCAACGAAATTTCCAACGAATTTCCATTTTTCGGTAATTTTTTCATAGTATACAATTTTCGTTGGTAATTTCCAACGAAAAATTTTTCGTTGGAAATTACCAACGAAATTTCCAACGATTTAAAAAAAATTTGATTTTATTCGGCATTTTTTATATTCGTTGGAAAATTCGTTGGTAATTTCCAACGAAAAATTTTTCGTTGGAAATTTCCAACGAAATTTCCAACGATTTAAAATTTTTTTTATTTTATTTGGCATTTTTTATATTTGTTGGAAAATTCGTTGGAAATTTCCAACGAAATTTCCAACGAATTTCCATTTTTCGGTAATTTTTTCATAGTATACAATTTTCGTTGGAAAATTCGTTGGTAATTTCCAACGATTTAAAAAAAAATTTATTTTATTTGGCATTTTTTATATTCGTTGGAAAATTCGTTGGAAATTTCCAACGAAATTTCCAACGAATTTCCATTTTCCGTCAATTTTTTCATAGTGTACAATTTTCGTTGGAAAATTCGTTGGAAATTTCCAATGAAAAATAATTTCGTTGGAAATTTCCAACGAATTTTCCAACGATTTAAAAAAAATTGATTTTATTCGGCATTTTTTTATATTCGTTGGAAAATTCGTTGGAAATTTCCAACGAAATTTCCAACGAATTTCCATTTTCCGGCAATTTTTTCATAGTGTACAATTTTCGTTGGAAAATTCGTTGGTAATTTCCAACGAAAAATTTTTCGTTGGAAATTTCCAACGAAATTTCCAACGATTTAAAAAAATTTGATTTTATTCGGCATTTTTTATATTCGTTGGAAAATTCGTTGGAAATTTCCAACGAAATTTCCAACGAATTTCCATTTTCCGGCAATTTTTTCATAGTGTACAATTTTCGTTGGAAAATTCGTTGGTAATTTCCAACGAAAATTTTTCGTTGGAAATTACCAACGAATTTTCCAACAAAAAGCCTTATTACATTTTCCCGCTAGTTCAATTTCAAAATTCATTCTCTCTCTCTCTCCCCCCTCCCCTTTTCCCGCCGGTCACCCTCTCCCTTTCCGTGTCTGACTTCACCACCCACTCCCACCAACTCCTTCTCTCTCCTCTCCCTCTTTCTTTTTCTTTTCTTTTTCTTTCTTCCTTTCTTCTTCTCCATTGTTGCTTCTGGACGTGCATCTTCTGCTTCTGGCTTCCGTTCTTGCTGCGCCGTCGACCGTCGACCGCCTGCTCGCCGGCGACCAGCCCAGCCGTCTGCACGACGCCGCCTGCCTTGTGTAGTCGTGCCGTCCGTCCAGCCGCTCCTCCCCTCCCCTGTTCGCGCGCGGCTCCGAGCTAGCCATTGCGCCCGGCGCTGTCCAACCGCGCCCCGCCGCCACGCGTCGTCGCCCTCAGCCACCACTCGCCGCTCCACCGACCCCATCAACTCCTTCTCTCTCCTCTCCCTCTTTCTTTTCTTTTTCTTTTTCTTTCTTCCTTTCTTCTTCTCCCTTGCTGCTTCTGCCCGTGCATCTTCTGCTTCTAGCTTCTGGTTCCTGCTTCGCTGCTCCCCGCCGGCCAGCCCCTCGCCGGACTGACCACCGCCGGCTTGTCCTCGTTGGAACCAGCGCCGCCGCTCCTCGCCCCTCGCCGGACTGACCACCGCCGGCTTGTCCTCGTTGGTCGAGCTCGTCGCCGGCGCGGGCCGAGCTCGCCCAGATCTGGGCGAGCTCGGCCATCGCCGGCGACGAGGCTGGCCCTCGCCGGCCATGGCGAGGGCCGAGCTCGCCATGCCCGGCGAGCTCGAGCTCGCCCAGATCTGGGCGAGCTCGGCGCTCGCCGGCGACGATGCTGGCCCTCGCCGGCGACGAGGCTGACCCTCGCCGGCGGCGAGGGCGATTTTTCGAAATAAAATTTCCGAAAAAAAAAATTCAAAAAAAAATTCAAAAAAAGAAATTCAAAAAAAAATCGAAAAAAATTGCGAAAAAAAAAATTCGTTGGAAAAAAATTTCCACAATTTTTCGAACAAAAAAAAATTTTGTAATTTTTCCAACGAAAAATTTTTCGTTGGAAAAAAAATTTCCACGATTTTTCGACCAAAAAGAATTTTTTTGTAATTTTTCCAACGAAAAATTTTTCGTTGGAAAAAAAATTTCCACGATTTTTCGACCAAAAAATTTTTTTTGTAATTTTTCCAATGAAAAATTTTTCGTTGGAAAAAAAATTTCCACGATTTTTCGACCAAAAAATTTTTTTTTGTACTTTTTCCAACGAATTTAGCCACGAGTTTTCCAACGAATTTTCCAACGAAATAAAATTCGTCGCAAATTTCCAACGAAAATTGAAATTTTTCGTTGGATAAATTTCCAACGACCTATTACCAACGAATTTTTTTTCGTTGGAAAATTCGTTGGAAATTTATTTTCCAACGAATTTTTTCAAATTTTCGTTGGAAATTTTGTCGGAAAAAAACAGTTTTTTTGTAGTGGTCAGGCATGAGCATTCATATATTCATAATAGATTCTTATGTGACCCGAATACTTCAGAGAAAATCACTTGCGATATCGAAGAAAACGATGAGGATGAAAAATGGGTTAGGAAGGAATGGGTTCGTCATAAAGAATCAAAGCCACTTACATTAAAGAAAACAGTTACTATCAATCTCGGTAATAAGGAGAATCCCAAAAAAGTTAAGATCGGAGAAAGTCTTTCTTCTGCGGAAGCAAAGAGAATTATTGATTTACTCATAGAATATCAAGATATATTTGCATGGTCCTACGCTGATATGCCAGGCCTTGATCCGAACATAGTTGAACATGCTTTACCAATCGATCCAAGTATCCCTCCAAAGAACAAAAACTTCGGCAAACCAAGTCAGAATTGGCAAATAAAATAGAAGAGGAAATGATGAAACTGCTTAAAGTTGGATTCATCGAAGTAATACCATATCTATAATGGATTGCTAACATTAGAGAAACTGAAACACTCCTTTTTCACGACTATTACTGCTATGGAAAATATATCAAACATCATATTGGGTTACAAGGGGATGAATAATAGATCACATGGTTTCGCATAAATCTTTATTAGAAAATTTCTTTGTGCTTGATGGGCCCGAACTCAAACCATCCATATGTGTGTATGGGTGTACACACCTTAGACTTCAATGGTGGTGTTAAGAGGAGGAGCTGCCTCAATTTGAGCTAAGGGTCAAACATGCATTTAATCTAAAAGGTGTCAAGATTAAGAAGGAAAAAAGTATTGCATACTCCAAAAGCTATTAAGATTGAGTATGAAACATTGTATGCCTTCTTTGTTATCTTTAAAAATTGAATGTGTTAAAGAGAACTTGACATTTTCTGGCGTTAGGACTTAATGCGCAACAATTCCATTTTCTAACCCTAGGCCGGTGAGGTCAACGGCCAACCCTCTCCGGCCACAGTCAAGGGCATCGGCCCTCTTCTAGATCCAGGCAAGGGCAGCGATACCCTCGTCGGCCAACAAGCGGGGGTTACGATGCCCTCACCCAAACCAGGAAAAGGTCGCCAGCCCTCGCTTGTGGCCAAGGAGGGTCAACCGGCGACCTCAGCGGCATGGGATTAGAAAAAAAATTGAAAGAAAAAAATTAGCAAATCATCAAAAGGTTTGAACTAAAATGGTCAAATTGAAAGATTTAGAACTAAATTAGCACAAGTGTGATAAGTTTAGAACTTTTTTTGATTATTTTCTCTACTAAAAAAAAATACTCAAACTAATTTTTCACATATATCCCCAAAAATCCTAAATTTACCATAATTTAGGATAAATGTGGTATAAGCGTACCCAAATTTACCACAATTTGGGATAAAATAGCATGGGTGTACCAGTTTGGGAGTAAATGTGACATCGATGTATTGATTTAGGTGGTTTTTTTTATGTTACGAAAATTAGTTTGGAGTAAATGTAATAAGGATATACTAATTTGGGATTTTTGATGATATTAACTCTCTGTTTTAAAAAATTCTAACCAGCCAATTAGCAAGTTTTGACATTAGTCCTATTTTAATGGAATGATGATGATAAGCATCATTAGCCTAAGAAAAATAAGGGAAAGTTACCCAATCAGTCATAAATCTATTGTACGGATGCCAATCATAATGAAGATGGGGCAAGCCAAAGTGATCAGAACATTGTTGTGTGTGAGCCGAGCGACGCTGCTCTTGTTTTATCATGGGTACACCATTGCAGGTAGTAGCTCTCACACTAATTGGTGGTATGCAAAGAACATGACTGGTAAACGGTCCACCCACCAAAGCCACTCCTTGGGATTTTGCCTTCTCCTTTGTAGAGTTCTAGCTTGGGACTTTTGGTTCATCATCCAAGTAAGTGTAATGGTCCGTTCTTTTGATTCTATGATTATTTTTCATATCCTTCTTTTTGGGGACCAAATTTATCTTAAAAAGGAACTTTGAGAGTTTGCTTCGATCTCCTAATGTTTGTACTATAACAAATTTAGGTGAAGTAGACCCCTAGATTTCCAGCTCCTTACATGACCACAATGCTAATGTGCCTCATGGCCACTACTGAATGTGCAATCGTCGGTATTGCTACGGAACACAATATTGCCGCCTGGTCATTGTGATCCAGGATCCGGCTCATCACAATTGTCTATTGAATGAACTTTAACAGTTGTCTATTGTGGCTCTTCAAGCATCAACGGTGTGGAAAATGTTTTGCACAAAGGTAATGTTGATGGTTATTCCTTTTAGGGTGTTGTGTGTTTTACGCTCGCTTTATGCATTTTGACTTGGTGTGTAAACAAAAAAGGCCTGCTCTACACCTTTGTCTTTAGCCCTTTGATACTCCTTATGTCAACCCTCCTTAGCTGGGCACTCCTTCACAAGAAACTACACGTCAGAATGTACATATCCACGAGGAAAAGAGAGAAGTGTGCTTATTAGTTATTCATGGCTATCATATAATAATTTTTTAGTCATTTATACTTAATCTCAAATAAGACTCAGAACTCACTAGCCAACTAAATCTTCGCCAATCGGAGTACGTGCATCTCATGAAGTGGCACGTGAGGTGCACAAAAGTGGCACATGAGGTGCACATTCTCCCAATTAATGAAGATTGGCCATCCATTGAGCTCGAGTCTTTATTTCATACTAAATTGGTCATTTCAGGGTCTTATTTCAAATAATGTTCACTCTGAATCATTTTTTGAGAAAAACAACTACACTGCCATAAAGTTGGTACCGGCACCATTGAATTGTTAACTTATTAATGCTGTCAATATACTTATTTCCTTGCACCTCATTAACCTCGAATTATTCTCTAAAGTGTAAAGAAGCAATTGACTAGCACATTGGTGTTAGCAATATCTAAAATATCATATTTCATTAATGTAATCGTTGTTGTTATCTCCGGCTTATTGCCATAATCAAAGGGAAAAATGTCAAATAAGGATCTAAAGTGTAGTCATGTTCTCAAAAGAGAGCCCTATTTCAAACAAGATGTTGAAGTGACCGTGCATCTCACGCGCCACTTCGTGAGATGGAGAAGTGAGATGCACGTACTCTCCAACTGGATGATTACAATCATGCGAAAATTGAAACTCATTATCTTTTCAATTTTGTCAATATAATTCTATATCTTTATGTGACCATCATACCAGCAATTTTTGACAAAAATTGATTAGAATAACTACATTTGAATTTCGCACAAGAGATTAGGATTAAATTAGAAAAATCAAAAAAATTAAGACTGAATCGGCATCCATACAATATGTTTATGACTGATCGGATAATTTCTCAAAAAATATATATTTACTATCCCGATGTGGCAATTAGTAGATTTCACCACCCACAACTTTCTTCTGCGATTCATATGTATAGTTTGGTTGAACTAATCTTTTTTTTACAGGAGTTCGCACTGTTTTTTCCAAGATTTGACTGAAAATGAGCTATATATAGAAGAATTCATACCGAATCTCCACTCTGGTGTTGATTTAATTTTCTTTTTCGTTTTCGTCAGAAGTTTAGCATTCTTTTTTTTTTTTAAGTTCATTATTTGAAAAATGTAAAATGTCTGAAATACTTGACGGTGACACCCCACGCGTATCGGTCGTCGTCCCCATATGTTCTAGAAAAAGTCAATGCCGATTTTGCCACGCGAGTCATGTCATTATCTAAGCCATATTGCCGTGGGGTGTGGAAAACGATTCCCATATTTTACGCACATATGACAAAAACGAAAGACTTTATGCATGTACCATGACGTCGAGCTCGAAAAATGGTTGACAAAATGCTTGAAAATCCAGAAGGCAAAAAGCATGATTTAGGAGCCTATTCTATCTAAATAACATAGCACACAAAACTTGTTTTATAGCCAACTTGGGAGTTTTGTTCTCTTTTGATCCGGTAGTCACCAAAGGGCCAGGATGAGATCCCCGAGGATTCATGGAACCCCGAGTTCCGGCTGCATCGGATCATGTGGTGAGCTTCGATCGAATTGTCTATTCTCTTTAGGCATCGTCATAAAGATCTCATGTCGGATATCATCATCACTCAACGCTACAAATAAAACATTGCTTCAAGTTCAAGATAGGCCAGCCCCATACCATAACGTAGCTCCATCGAGGCATTAGAGGTCTAGAATCCTTTCACAAAAAGCAAAATTACATAGCTTGCTATTGTAAGCAGGTACAAAAGCATGATGCCATGTTGCCTTCCATGTGAAAAGACTACTCGCAGGATGCCAATTGCCCTTCAACCGAAAATGTCAAGATCACATTAATATAAAAGGTCGGTCGGTCCAATCCCTTTGACGTAATGTGGATGATTCGTCAATGAGGACCCATAAATTCAAAGGTTCTTATCCTTTGGCGTGAGGTATTCCAGCAACTACGTCTAAAGTATTGAAGGGTTAAATTGTTTTCAGGCCATCGACTAGAAGGAGAATTACATATATAAATTGGACCGTCACTACTAATGCATGTGGAAAAGAAAAGGTTTAGGTTAAGGTGACAAGGTTCGATAATGCAATGCTTGTTTATCCCCCAAAAGGTAAATATCGATATGACATAATATTAAAGCGCGAAAATTAGTAATGTAACAAAAAAAGCAAATGTCAGGTTTGGAAATTCGAACATGAGGCGGGTTGGGGGGGGGGGGGGGTCGCAGGAGCCTGTGCTCGGACCTCTATGATGATGAGATGTCAATAACTCAAATATAAAAACTTTAGGGTTAATACCATAAAAAAACTCCAAATTGGTACACCTCTGACAATTTATCCTAAACTAATTTTTTGACCAACCAAAAATCTCAAACTGATACACCTGTGACAAATTTACCCTCTATTAGTTTTCGTTAAATTTTACTGTCAAATTACTGAGTTTAATGACACGTGACAGTTTACGAATGTATCAGTTTGGGATTTTAACCATCTATTTGTGACAGATTTGCTAATTTGTGATTTTTTGTAGTATTAATCAAATTTAACGGAGGGTAAATTTGTCACAACTGTACCAGTTTGGGGTTTTTGTAATCAAAAAATTAGTTTGAGGTAAAATTATCACAAGTGTACCAGTTTAGAGTTTTTTGTGGTATAAACCCAAAACTTTAAGCACTTTGAGAAGTAGACATGATCAAGCGAGTTATGTGGAACTAGATAAAAAGAGCTAATTTTATCCTAAAAGGAATAATTATCAATAAGGAATAAGCACCGTAAAATCGCACCTATTTGCTCTTTAATATGGAGGCACATTTTATGAGAAAATTTGAGTAGTCGAAAAAAATTAATTATAATTAAGGACAAGTCATTAAGGTGAAGAGATCATAACAATTGTTTCATGATGAGTAGTGATATATGCTTAAGTAGAGGTTTTCTCTTTGGAGAATGCAACAAATTCTATGTTTGTAATGATATAAAAAAACACTTCATTTAGAGTTTTATGTGTCATTATGAGAGACGATTCATTATATATATATATATATATATATATATATATATATATATGTTAAGATCTTGGATTTTCTTAAAAGAGAGGTCTTCTTTTAAGAATTGAAGTTGATTTTCATTATCTTTAATAATACGATTGATTTCGGAGATCGAGTGCTCTTGCAAGAGACTTGGGTTCCTTTGTCTGTGTTTTGGTGATAAAATTAGAAATGATTTTATTTCAAAAAGCGTTTGTTTCTATGCCTTCACTTGTTACTTTGGAAGGCTGGATTAGTTCGGTGAAATGTGTACCAAAAGCATTTACGGCAAAAAGTGACTAATTTTTTGTTACCATTGACGCACGATAGACTTAGTTTTTTTTTTTGGTCGAAAACAATAGAATTAGTTGATAAAAGCCAAGTTTGGTCATCTATTATCGACAATGTGAAGAATCGCCAACTTGAAGATATCAACAAAAAGTGGAGTTGACAATATTATATGCAATCGTCAAAGAAGTAACTATGGAACAAAGCAACCATTAACATAATAGAGTTGAAGAAACCGTCAAAGTAGTGGAGTTAAGAAAGCGGTCAAGAAAGAGGAAACAATATAACCATCAATAATCGTTTGTAACTTTTGTTGGTAACTTTCCTTTGTAACTTCTGTTCGTAACCTCCTTTGTAACTTCGTCTTGTAACCTTGTTTGTACCGCGGTTTGTAATTGCCATTTGTAACCTCCTTTAATAACCGTTAATTGTAGGCTTTAAATAGTCACATCGTACTCTTCGAAGATCCCCCAACAAATCAATCAAAATGCTATTTCTCAGTTTTCTTTACTTTTCTATACTACAATTTATTTTTCCTTAGATGTAGGTTTCCAATTCGTCTCATCGATTGAATTCCGGTGTGTATCTCTATCATAAGTATTGCGTCGTCTATTAAATTCTGGCATTACATTTTTGCATGTTCTCAAGCTTTGTCGTCGATTAAATTCTAGCACAGTTTATGTACGTGTATTTCTGTGAAAGTAGCTGTATTTTCAAGCTTTATTGTCAATTAAATTCCGATACGGTTTGTACTTACAATTCGATTCAGAATTCGAAGTAAAAGTTTGCAGTTTTTGTTGTCTGTCCGGATATTTCCTATCTGGAATCATCACAGAACCTCTCTCCTCTCATTAAAAGCCGAGGAATGACTTTAGTGAAAGATATTTCGTTGCGGAAGCAATTTTGGTGAAATACTATTTTAAGTGTATATAGGTTATGATGTCAATCCCAAGTTTCCATTAAGATGAAATAGAAGTACAAGCAGCATAACCGCACTAGCGACAGCCAACACCAGCGGCGGTCGTGTCGAGATCAACAGCCTTAAAAAGACTCGAAGTCGACTGAATTTTTTGAGGTTTACCAGTCCTCGTGCTTGTTGTCCTCTTTAATGAAACTCGTCTTTTTTCTTAATGAAAGAACCATGTTGCTTCCGTACTAAGGAATTCAAAAGGTTTAAGCACATGTTGGATGGGCGACGAATCCCGCCATAGTTGTACGAGTTCTTAGGGATTTCAAACATATTAACAGGGTTTGTCTGAAAAAGTTCTCCTTTTCATAGAAAAGATCCGAGAAGCATTGCCGGCAATGGACACTAGTCGGGTTCGGGACAGTTGATCTTGTCGGGAATCGAAGCCCGATAAGTTCGATTAGATCTCAGATCCAGCGCAAAATTGAGTTGATCGGCGATGCTTTCACATGGGATTCCTACACCCGACTCGTGAGATTATACGTGATCCAAAACCCGGTGACAACAATTCGTCTCGAGCTAAATATTCTTCGATATAAAATAAATGGTTAATCATCTCATCACACTAAAAAGAAAAAAAAAACCCCCCTCTAATATGTATTAGTCCGATAGTCTAACCGATGATGAACCGGAATTACGCCGAGAGTACACTTTCGATTAATTTTCTTAACTTTAGATTAATTCTTTTATCTCCTTAAGATTTTAATTGCTTTTGATCATGAATTGATATTGGGATTATTAAATTATTTCCAATCAGCTATGCTTTGGCATGAGAGTCCTACACCCGACTGATAAGATTATATGTGATTCAAAAAATCAATAGCAACAATTTGCCTTGAGCTAAGTATTCTTCGATATAAAATAAATGATTAATCATCTCATCACACTAAAAAGAAAAAAAAAAACCTCTCTAATATGTATTAGTCCGATAGTCTAATTGATGATGAACCGGAATTACGCCGAGAGTACACTTTCGATTAATTTTCTTATCTTTAGATTGATTCTTTTATCTCATTAAGATTTTAATTGCTTTTGATCATGAATTGATATTGGGATTATTAAATTATTTCCAATCAGCGATGCTTTCTCATGCATCACATGAGAGTCCTATACCCGACTCATAAGATTATATGTAATTCAGAAAATCAATAGCAACAATTCGCCTCGAGTTAAGTATTCTTTGATAAAAAATAAATGGTTAATCATCTCATCATAGTGAAAGAAAACCCCTCTAATGTGTATTAGCCCGATAGTCTAATCGATGATGATCCGGAATTATGCCGAGAGTACACTTTCGATTAATTTTCTTATCTTTGGATTAATTTATTGTGCTTGTTAAATCATTGCCAATCTTTGATGTTTCTTTTCCATTCCTCTACCTTTGATCTAATTTCATTCCTTTTCTTGCTAACATATTTTTCTGCCCTTTCTACGATTCTTAATACTCTGTTTTTTATATTTTCTTGTTCACAATGAAGACGAAACCTTAAATTTAGTGTGCAATAATGATGCTGACGTGAAAGCACGCAACTGTCTGTGTCCGGGCTCATCAGGGTTGACCGAAGAAAAAGAGTTGGAAAGCGCAAGCTCTCTTGAAAACATGAAACTGGCCGTAATAAAATCAGCATAACCTTCGTCGCATCGCTTCTGTGAAACTTTGGGTCCATCTTTGTGCGCGCGCGCACATAGAGAGGGAGAGAGAGAGAGAGAGAGAGAGAGACGGTGGTCTCTTGCTTCTCGTAGCTGAAGCCATGATGAGAAGCTTTTTCAGCAAGAGTCAGCACGCCAAATCTTATAGTTTTCTTGGTGCCTTTCGACAGGCCTTGATTTGTTTAATGTAGAGACGCGCAGTTTTTCCGTTGCCCATCCTCGCAAGAAAGAGCCCGCGGTCCTCCTTTTCGCCAACCGAACTCGACCTAACGCATCACCCCACGTGCGAAGCTTCTATCTTGTTTGGCCTCTCTCTGATTCTTCATTTTAAAGAAGCAAAAGCAGAGGCAGAGCATGTAGGCAATTCGCGTGGAAAAGTCTGATCCTTTTCCATAGGTGAGCTATTTGATTCAAAATTTGCCGTCATTTTCTTGATTTTTTCTGAAAAATCTCTCGAACTTCTGTTCTCTGTCTCTCTCTCAGGTGGGTGTTCTCACGGTTCAAAGTCTTCTCTCGCTGGTTCAGTTTTCCCATGCTAATTCTTTTTCCTTTTTCTCATTTTTCACGTGGGTATTCAGAGGTTGTAGTTAATCTTTCCAGTTTTAGCTCTTGTGCTCTCAGCATCTTCCTGTGGAAGAGTTTTGTGTTGTGAATTCATATCTGGGTCTTTGATCTCGTTTCTGTTAAACGGTTCCCTTCTGGTGACTGCACAAAATTTTCTTGTCTGGTTGTCTCATTGCTTGTTTCCTCCTCTTCTTGCCCCTCTCGCGTGAATTTGCTCGGGGGTGCCATTGGCGTTGAACTGTATGTTCTTTTTCATTCCGTCAGACCTCATTTTTCTAATGCTAGTTAGCTAGGCACGAATATCTGACTATCGATCGCCGGTGAATTGTGACAGAACAGAAACAAAGAATGATTAAAAATTGATATGGAGACTCTTCTTTAATTTGGGGCAGATTTTCTTTTTTCCTTGGCTGTAGCTGTCTCTTTCTTTCCCCATCGGTTGTCGGGGAGGTGATTTGTTTGACTTCGTAAAATATATCTCCACAATGTAAGACTTGACTAGGAAGAGCTTACATTTGTAATCCTTGCTTGTTGATTTGTAGTCATCACATTATTGATTCGCTGGCACAAAGCAAGGTCCAGCTATTTTGATCTTGGAAGACAGCATCGAGTTGTATGCAATGGAGTGCTTCTACTACTTCAAGCACAGATCGAAACCCAAGGAACGGAGATCGGCGCCGGAGTTGGAGAGACAATCGGATAGTTCAGCGGCCACCACTGATCGTGTCGCTAAGTCGTCGTGCTCAGCCACTTCGCCTCGCGGTATATCGGAACTCTATGAGGAGAAAGCCCACAATTTGCGGGTGTTTTCTTTCTCGGAGCTCAGGCAAGCAACCAATGATTTTAGCAGGCTTCTTAAGATTGGAGAAGGTGGATTTGGGTGTGTTTATAAAGGTTCCATTAAGCCTGTCGACAGAAAGGGCGAGCCGATGCAGGTTGCCATTAAGAAGCTTAACAGGGATGGGTTGCAGGTGCAGAATTCTGCACTCTTTTTACAGTATTTGTTGTGGACAATACAGAGAAGTTCAAATAAGTTGGCTTCTTTCCGTCACATATCTTGAATTTGGAAATGCTTAATTCTTTGGATTTTCTATCCTAAGCTTTTAATAGCATTGATGCTCTCCGTAGACGACCTGCTTTGTGACTTTCGTCTTATCCTCATTTAGGCTATATTCCAATGAGCCTGTTTTCTCCTCATTCAGAGATCAAGATCAGATTTTCGATTTGGCACAACTCCGTTAAAAAAAATTTGAGTGGGCCATCGTTTAATTGAAATAGCAGTATATTCAATTGATAGGTCAAGTAGATGCTCCGCAGCTAGAATTTTCCATCTATCGTATTCATGTTTCTCCTTTCTGTTTAGGGTCATAAACAATGGGTTGCAGAAGTTCAATTTCTCGGCGTCGTGGAGCATGCAAACCTTGTCAAACTCATAGGATATTGTTCTGAAGACAGCGAGCGAGGAAGGCAGCACCTTCTCGTGTACGAGTTTATGCCAAACAAAAGCTTGGAAGATCATCTTTTTAATAAAGCTTATGCTGCTCTTTCGTGGCAAACTAGATTGAGAATATTACTTGGAGCAGCTCAAGGTTTGGCTTATCTTCACGAAGGATTAGAAGTTCAGGTACCATTATAGATCATCATTGACTTTCGAACATTTGCAGCTTCAATTTCTGCATCTTTGATTAGCTTCCAAACTTACTTTTTATGTTTATAGAGTACAACTGTTTTTGCAAAACTAGCGAGTCTCGATGTATGCCTTTTGCATTTAAGGAACTTAGCTTATAGTGAGCTGGTTATCTTGTCTTCCCCTAGTTAGATATGTGAGATGCGGTTCAACGGCCTTTTTCAGTATCCTACACCATAGCCACGTTGACCAAATGCAGCCTCCCAATATGCTTTTCTCGGACTTTTCACATCATGAAGTGAACAGAAAGTGCTGCAAATATATATGATCTTTATACGACTTTGTCCTGAGAACTCTCTTTTTTTTTTTTAATTTGGTGAAAGGGAGAGGTACATCAAACGGCTTATATCTCCATTGTGTTAATGATGTAGTTCAGTGGTAATTTTTGCTCAATGATCAGTTCATTTGGATTCTTAACTAGCTTGTTTAGGCGGTATGACAGTTGAATTGAACTTAAGTCATTTAACTCAACCAAGTTCAGTTCATGTTACTGACAAGTGGACCATATTGCTGGTCGGTTTTCTTCAAAACGCTGGACCTGGGTTCCTCACCTTCTACTGTTGAAGAGTTCATCACTTTGACTTAACAAAATTCGATAGATCAGGTTGAAGCTTAAATTATTTTGAGTCTTCAGTAAATGGAGTAAGAATGATGAGAATATGCTTTATATGTCTCTAATATGTGGAAGAACTAAGATTCTATGCAAGGACAGGCAGCCCTTTCAGGAATCTATTGGAAAAACAATTGTGGTTTTCCGATCTTCTCAGCTGGATTTTGTTCCGATAATTTAAGTATTCAGCAATCCAACTTACTCAGTATCTATATGATGTTTCTAATCAAGCGACTCGATAGCAATCATTTCCTATTCTTCATTATTTATACATACTGATGCTAGTGTTTCGAGTCATTGTTTGATGTACTAAAAAGTTTATCAGCTGCGTCATTTGTCTACTATGGGCTGAGTTGCGAAGCTCCAGGCTATTGTCAGGAATTTTGTATCCTCCATTCAAATCGATTTGCTTTCACTCTGAACGTGTAGGTGATACACAGAGATTATAAGTCCTCGAATGTATTATTGGATGAGGACTTCAAACCAAAGCTTTCAGACTTCGGGCTTGCACGGGAGGGACCAACACATGACCGTACTCATGTTTCAACTGCTGTAAGTTACACTTAACTCATTCTCGACCCCCTGTAGCCAATTGTTTAGAGACAGTAATTGTTCTTCCATGGAGGACTTGGTAACGTTTGTTGAGCTAAAAGTTTTCACGGTGCTCAAATCCTTTTTCTCAATAAGGAAAGTAACTATGGGAGCATTGACAATATTTTCCAATTTGAAGATCTATCCATAAGACCAAAAAACCAAAGGTGTTTGGCTTTGTTGAAATGACCGATAGCCTGTCTCAATTCTGGGCAGAACATTTTCTCAAAATTCAGTGCATGGCTTATCTAAAATGGTTATTTTTTCATATGAACCAAATCTTGCAATGGGAACAGAAGAATTTTACAACTTCATTGCTTATGATAACTTTTTGCTTGACCAGGTGGTAGGAACACATGGATATGCTGCTCCTGATTACATTGAAACTGGTCACTTGACAACTAAAAGCGATGTGTGGAGTTTCGGTGTTGTTTTGTATGAAGTGCTCACTGGAAGGCGATCACTGGAGAGGAACCGTCCGAGAACTGAACAAAAACTATTGGAATGGGTGAAACAGTATCCTGCTGATAGTAAGAAATTCAGCTCAATAATTGATCCCCGACTCGAGAATCAGTACTCAATCAGTGCGGCTCGCAAGATTGCTAAATTAGCAGACAGTTGCTTGTTAAAGAGCTCAAAAGATCGGCCAAAGATGAGTCAAGTGGTGCACAGTTTGCAGGAGATAATACAGGTTTCGGGTGCCGGAGATGATGCAAGTCAGGCAGCAGATAGGAGCTCCGACTTTAGTGAGAATGAACCGGTCGACTCTGAATTGAAGCCTGGTGAATCCGGAACTTCCGAGTCATGGAAAAGGCGAATGGCCCATTTAGCTAAATTGGGAGAGCATGTTGAGAGCGCGAGCAGGAGAAGATTTATGATCATGCAGAGGGCAAGAGTGCAATAAAATCTTGCTCTTCTTAATGCAATCGGATTGCTCCAATATTTTCGCTCAATGTCATATAAACTTGAGATTTTTTGCTCGGCTCGGCTGGCTCGGCTCTTCCTTTGTACAGGTAACGGAAGAGAGATGGTAAATAGATTGTTTTGTTTATCATTTTGTATGAATCTACATGTTCCTGCTTCTTGACATGAATAGATCTCAGGGATGTATGTACTTTAGCAGTCTGCTGCTCCAGAATCTAATTTTCAGAGTGAATTTGTGGCGCTTTTTTCTCTCGAGAAAGAAACCTGTCTGCCTAAAGCTGTGTCCTCGCGATGAAATTTACACGTTGCATCGCCATCACGAGTCCGTCTTAAAAACTTATCAGCCACACGAATAAGTTAATAACCACGTAAAATTAATTTGTTCGTTTCTTTTAGCAAGATCACTAACAATACACTTATCAGTTATATAAATGAGCGAACTTGCATTTTTCTTTTTCCACGAAAGGTTGCCATCAACTTTAATAAGTTGCTAACTCAAGTTCCTCATCGCAGCTAACTTTTCGAACTTAAATTTATTAATCAGATCAATCTTTGACGGGGCTAAGTTTCTAAATAGGATTCTTTCTTTTTTGCTTTTCTTCTTCGCTTTAAGTATGACCTCTGTACCAAACGAATTCTCATATTAGTCTTGTGCCTACACACTTGACATGGTAGCACTTTGCAGTTACATCAATCTGGTAGTTTTCACTGCATAAGTAGCTGAAAATCATGTAAAGTAGCAACGAAAATGAACATTGCCCAACAAATCAATGCAAGAGAGACTAGGCAAGATTGAATGTGATGTTGTTACTTCAACATCAACATTCAACATACTTGAGGTACACTTTGTTAGTGATCCGAAATCCATTTCGCGTGCATGACGGTTTTCAACACCTTTGTCGTCGAAAATGATTCAGTCCACTTAATTCAGCGTGGCTCTTATATGCCCATGTTGAAAAGGGGAAGCTGCCTATCTAGAGCTAATGGATGGCAATTCCATAATACTAAAAGGTGATAGAGGTGGTAAGAAAAGAAAATAGCCCACTGGAGGGCAGCGCCATATGTTCTAACAGATGGTACCTTACCCCGGCAAAGTTTCTCTCGGCCCTTGCTCTGATGTGTCCTGCCGAAAGGATCTGACTATGTTACGAGGGAAATGCATGGAGTTTGTGGAGTTCACACATGGGACGAGCGTTAGCCCATAAAGCAATGCTGACGGCTATCATTGGCCCTCGACTACGAAGATGCCGAGGCACGTGCTCGTCGGAAGCTTGTCAGAAACACTCTTTAAATCCTCGACTGACACCCGGTGATCTGCTTCCCATACCTTCTTCCTGGTCCTTTTGCCACCTTTCCCATCTGCCTGAGGACATAAGGTTCGCATTAGTAAACAAAGGATTGTTTCACCAGGTGTAAGTAGACAGAAACTGTGAACAAGATCTTTGTAGATGCAATATAAGAGAAGGTTGACAGCTCTCAAGGGAGATGAGATGACAAGCTTCCAAAGCGTCTTATATGCCAATTGGACGACATCAAAGAACACGTGCGAAACTTCATGTGCAAGAATCTTGGAGAGAAGATGATGACATTAGTTACGAGGTCGTCGGAACTCCTGGGTTGGAGGTTGTAGGTGGTGTAGCCACTCTAGACCGAGAGGAAGCAGGCGGCTCAGCGGGCCTAAGTCAAAGAGAAGAAGACTGACATGTAGGAATCCCGATCTGAGAGCTTGAGCTAGCCATTTGACCATAGTAGAAGCAGCATTGAGGGAGAGGGAAAAAGGCGAATTTGATTTTGAGATAAGTTTTCTGCAATTTTTTGAAAATATGAGTTGGAGAATCCGAACCTTAAATACGTGAGAAATGGACTGTACCGATTAGACAGGTCGAAAAATCAACCCTCCAAAATTAGCCCGAGAAATCCCGCTCTAAAGGACATTCACAATTAACAGAGAAATCAATGGTCACAATTGGTTGTCGATTTTGCCACCATCGACGGGCTAGATTGTCAATGTCACTTCCTATACATGCCCCCACACAAATCTCAGAGTAGAAATCAAAGTTCATGCAATGGGCGTTCGTTACATCGATGTCCGATAGTCGAGATATAGGCTACTAATTCCGATGGCCCAAAATGTGACATCTTGATTTCCTTCTGTTTTGCATCAATCCTCAAGTCAGGAAGGAAATAATTAGAAACCATTTACTCTCAACCTGTCAAGCTAACTGACGAGACAAAGTGAGAGGAGGGTAAGTGAGAGGAGCGGTTTTAAATAATCTATTTATAGACATGTTCCTTCTAAGCCGACAATACAAGTGCACGACCCGACATGAAGACCCGATAGAACATGATTTTCAAGGTCCGAGCTGCAGATAGCACTCGACAAGACAAACACTTTAGGATCACCTCATTCTAGGCAAGAATCATGAATGCTTATCTAAAAGACTAGACATGCATTGATCCCTAAAGTTGATACAAACGTCACTTGTCAAGCCGTCTTATCTATGTGTCACGCGAAGATCACCACTCATCGAGTATGTCTCGACAACCCACTCAAGGGTTAACCTATAGAATAGTGATTCAAGCACACAAGTACAGGGTTGGTCATTTCTCATCTCCTGAATTCTCTCTCTCACATAAACGCGAACTTGACTATCGGAAGGCCGATGTCGGTGAACGCTCCGGTGAAGTTCACAGAGAGTCTTAGAGATCAATCAATTCGATTCCCCTAGAAGCCAATTGCTCGATTACATATGGAATGGTGAGAAAATATGAAATACGTTTGATATTAAACTCCAATCAAAGTAATCATATCTTGATTGTATGCATAGGGCGACGATGGACATTGACAGAATCATATTTTCGGTGCTTGTCAATATTTCTTCTTTGATAAGTTTTATGGTAAAGTTTTAGAGCTAGCTTCTGGATATGGGAAATAAGTAACGGGGGCGCCACTAACTTTTGGTTTTAGTTTTGACTCTTGCTGATCTGAACGCAGAAGGTTTTCTAAAATGGGACGCACTTCAAAAGGTCTATGGCATCAACCTTTTTGGCTGTGGAAATATAACCTTCCTAAAAGTCAAACCAAAAACTTTGAAAATCAATTATAAACTGCTTCAATTTCCCACATATTCTGTTTTGAGAAAACAAAATGCCAAAGATTGTATTAAAGCTGCTGTGGTTTGTCGAAGCATTCAAGGTGACTGGCGAGGATGTAGAATTACCTTTCTTTTTCCGGGATAAAATGCTGGATATTCTGTGATTGACACGAGAGACCGGAAAGCTTCAATGTAGTAATCTGCCAAATCTACAGTTCGACCAGACTTCTCCTGATAATAGAAGAAAATAGATTGCACATGTCACTACCTCTTCTCTCGCTAAAAAAGTTTGCTTGATCTTATTTTGACCACGGGCAGCACATATTCCTGTTCAACTTTTCTCTCTTATGATCAGGAACTTGAAGCACGTGCCAGAGCAGGTTAAGTGCCCCAAAATAGCCAACTCGTTAATCAGTTCCTTCCGTTCTGTGAGGAAGTGAGAGGGAAGGAAGCAATAGAAGAAGGCCTGCACGTAACACTCGCCATGGGCATGATCACTTCTGATATATTGCGTTGGAAAAATTTTGATGATGATGAATAAACTGCTCCATTTCCACCAAAACTCGAAGCTCTTGGCCTGGGGCGGGTCACTTGAAGTGATCGTCTGCAGACGAGCCACTCAAGCAATACCATGCTGGAACTCCACACCTCACTCTTAGTTGTTAAACTGCCAGTCTCAATGCAATCAGGAGCTCAAATACATGCATTCCAATCACCTGCCCAAGAAAATCAGATATAATAACCATCCCATTCTTGTGGCCCCAGTCCATCACTTACTTGATATCAAATCATTAACTGCAAAACAGAGGGTATGTAATAGACACGTAAAAACCGAGAAAGCTAAATTAAGCTAGATTTTCTTTTTTGGCCAGTAACTAGATTCAGCTAGATCAACCATCATAAATTAATCAAGCTGAAAATGATAATAAAGCTAATTTTTCTCTGATGGAAGGCAGGAAGGATGTCTGCATGCATCGGAATCAGAAAGTATCTACAAAGAGATAAAGAACACAAATTAAACTTCATCATTAGATCTTTTGAATCTAGAAAAATAAAAACTATATCTTCTGATTTTACAATACAAATGACTATGAATCCATTGCGCCAAAATTGCACTTCTCAACAGTAATAGGAAAGGTAGAATCTGACAATTAAAAATCTTGACCAACAACATAGGCCCGTCATGAATGTTCATATCAAACTCGAAGTCATAAAAATCACCGGCTTTTTTCAATACTAGAAAATTCTGATGGGATACTATTTGGCAGAACAGTCACTCTTTTGTCCAGATTGTAAAGAAAGATTTCACACAAAAAGTTTTGTCTGAAAACACTAGTATTTCAGCTTTTTCCCCTCCAAATGTACGAGGATATGCAGCTGGTAGCATGTATCCTTGTAAGAAGTTGAGCCATGGAATGAACCAAAACCACACATGCACGAAAAAATGAAAATAATGTGCCAGGAACACGAAGCCTCACACTCAACAGTTCATCATACCCCTCGATCCAGCCACCATCTGCAAATTTTTCCGGGAAATCTGACACACACACACTCCACTGAACAAATCTTGAGAATTGATGAACTTTTCTCAATCCAACTATCTAATCCATAGATCTACCATTATAAACTAGTTAGAAAATAAACAAAGAAGAGAAACATGAGTGCGGAGAGGTGGGTTGTTATAAAGCAGTTTAGCAAGAACAGTTGATGCTTAGTTCTTTGAGATATGCATCCAGGTAACTAAGTAGGCAACAGATTGATCTCCACATCAGATTTGGACTCAATGGCCTAGTGGGTCCATTTTGCAACGGATAGATTCTCCCCATTGGACTCCATAAATGGTATCAAAATCCTTCTTCCTGCATGGAATTGTATAGGCTAAGATAATCCGTGCCGGAACAGAAATCTTTTTCCTGGACAGTTCAAGTGAGGGTATTAAGCAAGAATAGGATTCTAACTAATCTTCTCAAAGGACTTAATTGCACAATCATCTAGAAGTAAGCAGAACTGAGTATGATACCAAGATTTTAATTGCTACTGCAATTATCCACTTCTAGATCTTAAGCAGAGAAATTTTTTAAAGTCAACACAAATATTATGCAGAACCACTAAGGACATATTACCAAATTAAACCTAAAGAAAACATGCACTGCGAAGATCACAAACAAGGGTCATCTAATCCATCTCTCTCTAAGCCATGATTGAATAGAGAAGAGTTTAGAGAACTAATATGAACATTGTCTGAATTTCCTAAAAGGTGCTTTTAGCAACCACACTCTGAACAACTTCAGTTCTAGGCAATTCTGTATTGGATCAGTACAGCAACTAAAAAGAGATCATTTCACATTACATAGACTAAGAGAAACCAGATCTCATGAGAAATATGGGGAGCCTAAATCATTCCTGTGCAAAAGCACTCATCCAATTTGCCACTTTCACTAGGAAGAAAGAACCTCTTCAATCAATCTTGAAGATAATGTAATCGGCAATCAACATTGCCTGATAATTAATTTGAAGCCACACAAGATAGTAATTCGATATGTTACCTGAACTCCTAACCCTTCAACCCGATAAGCTTATACTTGGGTTCCTCCAAGTAGTCTCCCAATCTTAGTCTGCCATGAGAGCTGGATGTACCATAGATTAGCTTTTCTTAGGCATGTGTTCAAAAACAGTCCCAACTGAATTTGTTCTTTGCTGTCTTCACACAATGTGATGCTCCACAAGACCAAAAAGTTGAACGTCGACAGCAATTTTCCTATAACCAAAACGGCAAAAGGAACTCCAACATCATTAACATATCATATCCGGAGCATCTGTTTCATTTCTCAGTGGAACATAAAGCACCGCAAAAGCTCAAATAAGGAAAATGCATTTAAGTTGTGGGTGCATGTGCAAATAATCAGAAAAAAGAACCTAGCTATCCCTTCTAGCACAAGCTTTCTTCACACACCCTTCAAAAGTTTAAAGTGCTATATGAAATGAAGCTGTGCTAATCCCTAAATCTTTCTCGGTCATGATAAAGTAACTGCATTCCTGAAAAGGTGGACTTCAAACTAGAGCTAACAACTTGTTAAATTGAACTCAAATGAATCTAATGGAGAGAGACTAAAGGCTATTCTTAACACCTAAAATCTTTCTCCAAAATCAAAGACCGACACAGACTTTATAGGAGTCATGCAGCATATCCTGACCAACGCAACCACATGAAGATAAACTTAACTGATCTCTCGAGTATTCATAGGTAGAACTCAAAGGCTAAGGTCAAGGTAAATTTTTCTCCCCAGGCTGACATTCGTGACTCCACATTACCAGTCCGATTTGGAAAGAGATATAAAGGCTGATCAAGAGCAGCTACGTGTTTATTTAGAGCTACCATCCATGCACAGGTCTCCTTAGTTTCTTTCAGTATATAGCAAATCAAATCTCCAATCTATAGAGCAATTATTTTGAAAGTTTACCAATCAGGGAAGTGTTTTCAGAATATTTTCGTTTTCTGGAAGGTTTTTAATAAATATAGTAATTCAGAATATTGTCACCAGAAGATTGCATTTTACTTTTCATGTGATCTCAACAATCTTTTGATTGTTTCTAACAGATGCACGCAATGGTTCTAGATTGAACAAAGCAAAAGGTAGTTGTTTGCTTTCAAACCAAAATTTAAATTTATTGTCCAGATTTCAAAAGATTATGAAAGAATTATTTATGAATCTACATGCCAACATTTATAAATTTGAGAGTTCTGGGTGTTTCAAATTAAAAAAGATCAAATCCATGGGCCGTAAGATTTAGATTAGACTAAAAGCAAAAGTTAAGTCAATCTGGAGACACCATTACTAGGGGTTTTTCTCCAATTGACGCTTGGCAATTGGTGCTAAAAATTTCTACATCAGGGGAATTACTCCCAAACATTATGAGTAATAGATGATATGCAATCATAAGATTGATGCATTTTCTTTGGTACAAGTAAAAATCACCTCCAAATTTCACTCTGCCGAAAGAACTCATGGCTCTAGTCCCATATGCCTTCAAGAGGCAAATCTGACAGCATTGTCACTCAGCCAGAACTTTTCCATTCAATCTTAAGTAGCAGTTAGCCACAAGACGTCCCAGCAAAAACTGCTAGTCAACTTTCCTCCCAAACCGCACCCTCTCAAGATAAAAGCCCATTTAAAGTTCATTATCAACTTGGTGAATACTCGTTTCAGGAACTCTAATAACTTAAACAGCAAATCGGTAAGCTGCAAGTACAACTCTACAGCTAATTCACACTTTTGTTTTTGCTATCACTTACATTGATATGGAATTTAAACCGGGCGTTAACTATAAAAGAGTCAGCAGGGCAAGAACTATTACAACTTATGGCTACAAACTTTAAAGCAATAGGAAGACCAAACCTGTTAGTCTTATCAGTAAAATCTTCATTTGTATAGGCAGAATGAGATCGACTTGATGATATTTCTTCAGCCCCACAGTAACAGTCCTTCATCTTCTGTGCCAAACAATATACAGCATGTACAATAAATTTGAGAATAGGTAGATGTTTATCCACCATTGCATGAGAGTCTGCATCATTCACAGCTGAACCAAGTACTCGTCACATTTCAACCTTCATGGTGCACCAACACCATTACTCATAAATTTAATCACACCACAACTTGGTTCAATATACTGTCTATTTCTATACATATAGCCGTAAGTAATGTACATCAAGGAATCCAAAAAGAGTCTCTTTTCAGAGGCACCACTGAACAGCTCAGCACTATTCTGCGTGCTTTCATAGGCTCTCTCAATAATTCTATCTGAAACCTCATCAAAGCCAAATGAAATTTCACTCAATTTCTGCCCCCACCATAAGGTTCTCTCAGGCATTCCGTGCTTCAAAAATTGTGACAGCAATGTATTTACCGTAACCACATTTGGAATGAAAGACATCTTAATCAGTTTAGCAGTAACTATCAACGCATGATCTAGTATGTCCCTGCAGATGCCATTCATCATTGTGTTATATGTGACTATATTTGGAGCAACACCTGCTGCAGCAAGCTCATCAAGTGTCATCACTGCTCTACTCATTTTCCTGCTACAGCAAAAACTGTGGATTCTTATATTAAACGTTGTAATATCTGGGTTCCACCCACTGGCGTAGATTTCATTCATGAATTTATCAGCACCAGCCATGTCAAATGCTTTGCAATACCCATTTATCAATGTGTTATACGTGACTATATCAGGGGTTAACCCAATTCGATGCATATCCATATACGCACCCATAGCAGACTTCAGTTTTCCGTGTTTGCAGAAACCATCAATAATAACATTGGACGTAAAGACATCCGGAAGAAAACCCTTTTGCCTCATTTCTCTCTGCAACCTCACTGCTTGCTTTAGCTTCCCACAGTCACAAAAACCCCTAATCAAAGCACTGTAGATATAACTGTTTGGAACTAATTCTTTCCTTAACATTTCCTGAAAAATATCGTATGCCTCCTCCACAAAACCTGCTTTCAATAGTCCATTGATGAAGGCTGAGAAGGCAATAGCATCAGGAGATATACCCCTGAGTTCCATCTCATCCCACAAACTCTGAGCCTGAGTTATGTCCCTTACTTTCAAGTATCCATCCAAGAGAACTGTAAAGCCCACTTTGTTGACCGGGAAACCCCTTTCCATCATATCATACAAAAGACCTCTGGCTTCTTGCAACCTTCCTTTCTTTGACAAACCCAAAAGAAGAGAGCTGGATGTGGATGAAGAAGGTGACAGACCAAATCTCATCAGTAGCTGATAAATCTCATAGGCTTTATCGTGCATCCCGACCCTACCATAAGCAGCAATAATTGCATTAAATGCAGTCAAGTTTACAGGTTCTCCTTTCTCAAGTATATCCTCTAGAAGTTCCACAGCCTCATCTATTTGACCAGCCCAACACAAACCTGCAATCTTTATATCATAGAGGGAATCCTCGGGAAGCAAGTTAGACGCAAGTATATCCTTGAACAATCTATCACCATCATCTTCCCTTCCGAACTTGTAATAACCACCAACCAGAATATTAAAGGTGACACAATCAGGAGATATGCCATTGCTCCGCATTTCTTCATAAAGCATATTTGCCTGAAGAATGTCACCTGCTTTAACATACCCATCCATGAGAGAGTTATACATGAAAGTATTTCTGGAAAGACCCATCTCGGGGACACTGTCAAAAAATTGTCTTGCTCTTGCCACATTGCCATCTTTACACAAGGCACTGATGACAGTATTTAACGTAACATTGCTAGGTCTACAACCTCTCTCAATCATAAGATACACCCAGTTTATTGCTACCAATGCCCTCCCGCCAGCGCAATATGTGCCAATCAGAATGTTGTGAGAATAAACATCAGGTCTGAAACCGAATTTTCCCATCACATGAAACAAATTCTCAGCTATTGTAACACGACCTTTCCTACAAAACCCAATAAGCATTACATTTACAGATTTATTTGAAGGAAAAGGTCCCCTAGAAATCATGTCTCTAAACAACTTCCATAGATTACTGAAATCACCTACTCTAAGCAAAGACTTAAAAAGAATAACCATTGCAGATTCGCTAGGCATCAGGTTCACTTCCCTCATCCTACTCAGAATCCCTACCGCCTCCTCACTCATCCCCACATTCAGAAATGCCCGCATAAGCGTATCAAGAACGGAGAAATCAGTTTCATAAAGGCCGTGCTTCTCCCACATAAACTCTACCAATTCCTTACTCCTGCACAACCCAATTCTACTGATCACCCACGAAGTGATATCCTGCGCAAGGAGACGGAGATCCTCGGCCGCCAAAATATGAGCAGCCATGCAGCACGAGCGGACTTCCTCCTCGGAACCGCCTGCGAACACGAGCTTGAAGAATGCAAAAGCAGTATGGCGGGATTGCAAATTCTTCAATATCTTCACCAGGAAAAAGGGGCAGTAAGTACCGAAAAAGGCCTTCAAGACGTACCCTTGTCTCCGCTTTATCAGTCTGGACAATCCAACAATGAGCCTACGCCTTTCGTGCGAATTAAGGAAGCACAAATTATCAGCGCGCGAGCTCGAATGAGGCAAGAACTGGCGCAAGAAACCGAAGCCGGGGCTGCCGGCCGGCGAGCTAGAGCAGCCGGAGGAGCACGACAGGCCGCGGCCGAAATGGGTCAGACGAGCTAGGGTCTCGTGGAGGTGAGAGGGCGTGAAGTGAGAGGACGCTTGCGTTCCGGGGTCTAGTATGGAGCGCGACTTCGGTTGAGATGGTGGGACGGAGGCAGGGTAATGCACTCGAGGGTTGCGCACCCGGCGCAGGCTAACTGACATCCGTAGGAGCCAGAGGGGGTTGCGGCGGCGACGGACGGCGGACGGCGTTTCGCCGCCGGATGTCCCCGAGCCTGAAGGCTGAAGACGGCGGCGCGGAAAATGCAGCCACGCCTCGCGAGCGCCGATCCCTGAGCAAGCAAGAAGACGACGGCGAGGAAAAAGCGATTTAAACTAGAAGACGAGACGACAACGACGACGACGTCGTTTTTTCGTTGGCACGTTAAAAGGTGTAATTTTTTTTTAAAATTTGCATTAAATCCATTCTTGTCTTAAATTCGAATAGAAATAAATAACACGTAAAGAATGAGAAAAATTACCACAACTGACCCTTGATTGTATCGTTCTAATTTATTTGATTAAATAAGCTATGAAATTTTCAAAAAGATAAAGAAAACAATTATTAATCCTGAAAATTCTACCAATGTGATTGTTAATCAAATACACAAGATCCTTAAATTATCTGAAACGGCCGGTAATTGTGCAATTTGGCTCATTTCACTTTTAATCATAACTTTACTAATTAAACGATTATTATCTTGAGAAGAATGAAAATTAGAAAGTTAAAAATGGAAAATAAGGATGTCACTGGTGAATGGCCAAAAAATTGTAAGAGGAGAAGTGGTATGAAGAGGAATGACGAATTATTGAATTATGATATTTATAACTTAGTACATGACTATCACAATTTTAGGAGTCTAAAGATTAATAAGATCAAGAAAAGACCTTTTATAATATTATGTTTCATAAGTTAGGATAATATAGCAAAAGTAAATTTTATATGGAAATGCCAACGCAAGTTATTAGGTTCTTGATGTCCAAGACGAGGTCTCCAACGCCAGAGCCCTAGTCCATCAAGGTTGAGCTCGCGACCCTAGTGCTCATGCTTGGGACCCCAATCCCCGCCGCTAGGTCAATTGAGGTCAAGCCTGAGACCTCGATGCATGCACTCAGATCCATTAAGGCTGCACCCAAAGCTCCAGTGCTTGTGCCTGATGCCTCAACACCCGGTTTACGAAGATCGAGCGCTGGATCTCAGTACCCAAGCTCTATCCTCAACATTGGAGCTTGGGAGCTTGGGTCCATAAAAGGCCATGCCTAACTCCCCAACACTCGAGTTTTGATCTCTGGCACTCGGCCCCGAGTACACAAAGGTCATGCTCGGGTCCTCGATGCTCGTGCTCGGGTTCTTAATGCCTAAGCCAAGGTCTACCAAGGCAGAGGCCCAAAATGCACAATGCCTTTGCTCAGGTCCATTAAGGCTAGGCTTAGTACCCGACACTCACGCCCTGATCCATCAAGGTCAGGGATGAGACACAAGTGCTCGTGCTCTAATCCCCAACACTAGGATCGTGGCCCATTGAGGTCAGATCTGGGATTCTAATGCCTGTACTCGGTTCTCCCGCAACTCATGTGCAACTTACCCTGCACCCAAATAATGAAGATTTATTTTGGAAAATCAAATCAAATTTTCGATATCAAATGACGAAAAGTATATCTTAGTTCATTTTCAGATTTCAATCAAAAATCGAAAAATATTATTATTTTCCCACAAAATAATTTCTTAAATTTTTTTTTTCAGAGATGTTTTTATTTTTCGTGAAACAAATCAACATAAAGCCAAAATGGATGCACCCTAATCTTCAGGAACTCTCTAGAACTCCGGCCCCAAATGCGGACGAAAGTCTTGTGCTACATTCGCTGTCCTCCGCCTCGAACTTGAAGGAAGGACTTAGTAAAAAGCAGGGTTTTGGGTTCTCAAAGCAGCCACTGCAACAGAGACGCGCACACCAGCACTAGTCATCTCCTTATCCATGGCGTCCGCGTTCGTCACGGTCCCAAGACCCTTCTCCGTCAAACCCACCGCTCCCTCCTTGTCCAACCGGAGGCTCCTCGGTACGGGTAAGACCTTCTACGTGCGCATCATCTCCTTTCGCTTCGCCTTTTGCCGTTTCTGTTTTGGTTAACGACCGTGTTTCGACCCTGAGCAGGGCTGCGAAGAACCTCTTTGAGAATCAACGCGGTTGCCACGAAATGGGAACCCACCAAGGTACCCTTTTTCTTTTGAAGAATTTGCGAATGCCCCTTTGACGGGGTTCTTTTTCCTTTGCTGCTCTGTTCCGTTGAATTGCCCAATGTGCTGCTGCAAATGGGTCTTTGGGGCTTAATCTCATGGTGGTGAACTTTTGTTGGGGGAATGAAGGTTGTCCCACAAGCTGATAGAGTCCTGGTTCGGCTTGAGGAGCTCCCTGAGGTACATTTCCTTGAAATTCTTCTCCTTGGGTAATTCGAACTGTCCCCTTGTTTTGAGTCAGTTTTGCTATTTCGAATTCATGGCTTGCTGACATGTCTTGAGCCTTACGAACACTTTATGCTTTACCTCGAATATGTATCGTGCAAGTGGGAATGCTGATATGTGATCGAGTTCAGATCGAATAACAGTTTGTTCGCGGCAATTTCTTTTGAAGAACTGTTAAAAGGGATCAGACAGCAGTTTGTTTTCTGCGGATGCTGCATTCCAAGCAGCACGCGCTTTGGACAAAAATGATTCATAGTCTTGTTTATTGAGCGGTTCGGATGGAGTGGAGGTTGTGTGTGTCTATGCTCGACTCCACTAGTACCAGGGAACGATCTAGAAGGAATTTTGTTATAACTAAGCTCACGTCAGTCCTAGTTAATTAGCAATGGTTTATCTGGATGGTGTTCTTTACCAGCAAGAATTATCACGCACTGTAACCTATGTCTCGTGGCATATACGGCATAATCCTCCATTCCTCGTAGCACTTTTGCTTGATCTATTGCTTAATGCTGCAGAAATCTGCTGGTGGAGTTTTGTTGCCTAAATCTGCTGTCAAATTTGAGCGTTATCTGATGGGCGAGGTGAGTACACTACCGCAATTTACCATATTATGTTAATTAAATTTTATTTCAGCTTCAATCAGGATTACTGGCAAAATCTCTCAGCTGAACCCAATACCCGTGTTACAGGTTCTTTCTGTTGGCACAGAAGCGGGGGTTGTGGATTCTGGAAAGAAGGTAGGAAATTATGTGCTTATGCATGCGTTTGTGTATGTGTGTGTGGAGTGGGAATCGTCTTACAGTCGGTTCCAGAAGTTCCAAGATAACCTGAACTAGTATAATGGTGATTCTCATATTGCATATCGTAGTTCTACTATAACATTGTCTTTTTCACATTCCATATCTTGTCAACTCTCACATGCTAATTCACCACCAAGGCACGCCTGGTGGCAAGGGGGATTGGGGGTGGGGAGGGAAGTCCGGGGTTCAAACCCTGGCACAAGCAAAAAACAAACTCTCACGTGCTAATTCTTAAGCTCTCTGCAAACGCATTGTGGGAGATCAGTGCTCTGGGGGCCATCTTCTTGAGAGTGAGAGATACTAGATTTCTTTTGGTTCCAACAGAGGGAGATAGAGCGGCAGATTTTCTTTTGTTGGGCTCTTAGGGATTTTTGTTTTCTGGTATTTATATCTAGAAAACCTCCCTGTGCTGGCGAGGATGAGTTGTCTTTCTAATTTATGCTTGTTAAGCTGTAGCTTCAATGGGATGCATTTGCGTAACTGTATTATGTTGTAGTTGGTTAGATGAGTTTTTTTTTACAGCCGAAAAAGAATTAAATTCTCAACTGAAGAAATGTTTCTATGTTGCAGGTGCTATTCTCTGATGTAAGTGCCTATGAGGTATGCCGGTTTTCTTTAAGATTCTTCGTGAATGGGATCTTTCCATCTACATTCCTTCTGTGATTATCAAATATGATCCTGCCTTCCAACAATGTTAGATGTCCCTTTTGCTGCATCAAGTTCTTCAGTGGAGATTTGTCATTACTCAAAACACTATCATTCTTTAATCTGCTTTGACTGCTGTACTGTGATGGATACTTTAGCTTGCCTGGACTGCTGAAGAAGACCCCAAATGACAAGGAACTTGTTCCTTTAGAAATTTTTAGTATGCCTTTCTCGCTAATCCATCATCGATAAATCTATTCTGAGAGTTGGCGTAATGAGGTTCTGCTATGCAGAAGGAAGAGGTCGCTGGATAGGGAAATTGTTGGTTCCTCTGTCTAAACAATATATTCAGTTGGATGCTATCATGCAACTTTCTTTTGATGAATCTCTCTAGAATTACCAATGGCTGGTCATTGAGGAATGACTCTGGAGGATTTTCAAGTCCTCTCTTCAAGCAGTGTGGGCAAAACAGTTTTGATAATGGGTAGATGTTGTTGGTCCTTGTGAAGCAAATGAACTTTTAAAGCATATCTTGCACCTCCCAGAAACTAGCATCTATGTTCATGCAGCATTAATTTGCATTTGAAGGCTTTCACGTTAATTAATATCTTGATGTTATTAATATTCATGCAATCGAATTGATGAATTTGTTGTGATTTCTGCAGGTGGATCTGGGAGGAGATGCCAGACATTGCTTTGTCAAAGCAGGTGATCTATTGGCAGTGGTTGAATAGAGATTTCTCTAAAAGCTAACGTTGGGCATTGGGCATGTTTTGTCAAATTTTTGGCCTCTGTAAGGTGTAATTGAAGACGCGCCTATTTAAACATCTCTTTTGCGGTGAACGGTCAATAGTTGATGCAGTTTCTTTATGCTTTATGAAAACGAATTGATCTTGATATGCTTTTCTGATCATGTCATGTGTCCATTTTTGCCCCTTTATCTCTTCCCTGTGTAGTTGTATCCATTTGGAAGCAACCTGTTCGTTTGAACACCTCTCTCTCTCTCTCTCTCTCTCTCTCTCTCTCTCTCTCTCTCTCTCTCTCGATTTTTCCTATATATGAAGCTGAGACTAATGCTAATTCACCACTGTACCCCATAAAATCACTCTTTCATCGTCGTCACAGCCATTGCAACAACCCAAAACCATCCAATTTCTTCTACCATTGTCATTGTTGCATTTGATCAAACTTGTCCTTCACCTCTGGTCCCAATGGTCGGCATTGCTACCTCGCTGTTGGACAGGTGTGAGTATTTGTACGGAAGTTGGACTACTTCAACTGAAACAACTTGAAACTGAGACTTATCTATAGGCTGCGGATTTGGAGGTTTATATGACTGTAGGAACACTAACAGGTAACGTATTTTTTTCCTTAGTTCAACCCAGGCATCAAGCTACAACTAAGTTAACTCAGGAATTTTGATGCAGCGTATTCATCGACAATGTTAATGAGTGAATTTTAGTGACCACTTTAAGAATGTTTACTGAAAGCTAATTTTGCTTGGAAAAACTGGAGGAAGTGAAACCATGCAAAATCTGGTCAATTTCAAGACACTGGCTCTGTGGTGCTTTTTTGTACGTTACGTGATTTTATCTGTTGAGCTTCAATTTCTTGGCTATGTTGGTCCTATTTCCGTTTGATACAGGGCTGATGGTACCCTTGATTTGACATCCTTTGTTCTATTCCACTAAAATCCTCGTTTTTGTTTTGCTTCGGGGTTTTGCTCGGAACCATATCTTCCATCGACCCGTCTTGCCTGCCAATATTAAGCTCGTCCAGGAGTGGAATAATCAATATGCTAAGAAGCGTAGACCGACATCATAACTTAGTTAAGCAAATTAAGAAAACCTTAAAACCAATAAAAAAGAAACTCTAAAGCATCTTGAAAGATCTAAAATTGTCCATAATCCTTTCACCAATTCCAAGTCAACTCTATAGTAAGATGCCCGCAGAATTTCTCTGGCAAAATTTTTGAACTTTTAGTTAAAGGTTACAGAGGTCAACAGACAGGTGAGAATAATGTCCCTTGAATACCAAACTATGTCCCCACCCCCAAATTTTTCTCATTGGGCCATTTGCTCAAGGCATAAGTCTTCGTTGTAGGTTTGATTTTACAGACACTCGCATCAATTTCAAAGTAGCTATCAAGATGTTGGGATGTGATTCTCTCAATCAAATGATTTGATTTATCATCTCCATATCACGGTATATCATTCCTCATTGGTGAGTCAGTCAGGATGAAAGGTAGTCCATAAAGGGTGTCTAGCATCGACAAAACTGTTGATTACTTGTAAGAGCAAATCATGCGCCATTAGGTGCTTGAATCATTGCTTACTGGACGAGCTCATCGCAAATGGAGGACTCAAGATCGGGGATACGCCTAAATCCAAATTTGTCCTTCACAAATTAACCAAGATTTCTTAAGACTAATGATAGATTGGCAAATCATATCGAGAGCTTGCAAACCAAGTTTTAGATCACTCGGTGGTTAATCAGCATAAAGTGCTAAAAAACAGGACCTTTACTGTGAAAGTCCCATAATCAGAGTTCTTTCTAAAAGATTGCTTCCACACGCCTTTGTTTCGACAGGTTAATAATTTACTTATGTTTCAGATTTACATGTCCCGAGTCTAAAACACCTTGTTACAAGGGGAAGAGACCAAAATGCTGTCAAATCTATCTCATCTTAATGGTAGCCTTCAGGCCGATGAGAAAACCTTCATGCAAGTCCATAGATTAGCACGATGCATTAGCTTTAACCCCTGTTTTTTCGATGACAAGGAAGCCTATTTTGGTAGATAAACCCGAGCACACCTTTTCAAAAGTAGGTAGGCTATATAAAACCTGAGTGGGTTAGCTATAACCTTTTAATGCACGCATGTGTATGCGTGTGTGCCCGAGCTGCCGGGGAAAGCGAGAAAAATCAGCTTAAATCCCCAGTCACACCTGTTCCTATAGATTAGGTTGTTTATCTCCCGCTATCCCCTCCTCCAGACGTATGCTTGTTAGGAAAAGAAACATTAAAACAGCTAATGAAACATGAAGATGAACCCATCCTTGCCCTTTCGCCAATAGTACATGTTACTAATTAAAGCCTCAATGGAAGACAAGAGAAAACAACAATTATGGCGAAAGACAGTGACGATCAAAACTCAAACAGTCTCAACTCCACCATACCCTCTTTCCTTTTGGGGGAGTACCAAGCAACAACTTTCCCAGATTTCAAGAGCCTGAGAGAGTAGCTCAAACTATAGATTAAATCCTCGACATGCGGGCCTTGTCTTCCTGATAAAGAACCCAGGGAGAACTTGGAATTTACACGGAACATGATCGGCCCTGCGACCTAATGATTCAAGCCCAAAAATCAGTCTACTATCAAAGAAGCTGCTTATGAGATCCTAACAGGCAAGGACAAATGTAAGCTCTTCTGTACAAGCTTTAAGAAGTTCACGAGGAAGTGCGTGCTTCATGGCAAAATAGAGGTAAGCAACTTGTATGAAAATAGCATTTGATGCAAGAAGAGAGACTGATCTTTGTGACAATGCTCGTGAACCATTGAAGGTACATTTAACTTTTTCATATTATTGAAATAACAAATCTCCTTCTGCTCTAGCAGATAGTTCATTTTAAGCTTCACAGACACCTGTAAGTTCCTCTCTCTCTCTCTCTCTCTCTCTCTCTCTCTCTCACACACACACACACAAAAGAAAAACAAATTCAAAGTGGGTTACAGTGCTCCATATTACACTACTATTATATTAATAAGAATTTCACATCAGATCTCCTGCTCTTGCAGATAATTCATTTTAAGCTTCAAGGATGCCTTTATGTTCCTCTCTCTCTCTCTCTCTCTCTCTCTCTCTCTCTCTCAAAAAAGAACCAAATCAAAGTGTGTTACGGTGCTCCATATTACACTACACCACTATTATATTAGTACGAATTCACTAATGACCACCTCTCTGTCTCTGTCTCTGTCATATCATTTCACCAATGACCAGAATTCACTAATGACCATCTCTCATCTCTCTCTCTCTCTCTCTCTCTCTCATATCATTTCATGAGCCATCATCCTTGTCATTGGGTACTATCAGATGACAGCTTCTCTTTAATTTCTTTTCTTTCTATTTAGGATAATCAATCTTGCAAGTTGCAACTCCTTTTGTTTTGTTTCTTTTTAGAAACTTGGGTCACTAACAGATCTGCCGTTTCCATCCTATACTACTTCCCTTAGCCAATACTCAAAGAAAACACACAGCTTTTCCCTCTTTTGATTTTCCCCTGCTCTTCGACATAATGCAAAACTGATAATGTAATGTTCCTTACCAACAAACATACGCACAGGACTTAGACCAATTTAAGTACAATAAAGTACCTGCTGCTGAAAAATTAAGTTCACTCTTGGAGAAGATGATGGCCCACGAAACCTGCTCACTGATGAACCACTCAAAACGTTGAAAACTCGCTGGGCCAATGCTGATGCAGAGGATATGTCTAGGCGAGCATCTACACGGGTGAGGTCACCGTATATTTTTCTAAACTTCCCGTGTTGGAAAGTATAGCACACTGAACCAAATAAATCAGCACTGAATGGACTCCTCTTTGCACTAGCAACAGGAAAAATTCCACCTTCCCTGGATTCAACAGCAAGAGGAAACTCTGGATTCCAAAACCAGGCCGTACAGATGCCACCTAAAACATAGCATTTCATAAGGCTTTAACCTCACAAAAAAGAAACTACAATTCTGTATATGATATTAGTTATTAAATTGACAAAGGAAAGAAACATTCATCATAATATAGTCAAGAAGTCCATGCAATCAGCCAAATGTTGAAAAAAGTGTTCCACTTTTCTCTTGATCAAAGAGTTAATATGCAAGTATATCATGACTATACACAGGTGACACGTACTGTTATTGTTTCCCTGTAACATGCACACTGTTATCAATTCTTAGCAGAAGAGAATTTAGACTCATGAGGGATTGAAGAGGTTTGAACCAATGCGGGACTATGAGCAAAATGGATGTAGCAACAGATCAAGAATAATATCGAGGTCAACCTTCCTCTTAGACATTTCATACATTCTAAATTCTAATAGTCCTTTTAACTTCAATTTGGAACAATCATGTCTATTAGCAAAATGTTGAGTCCGTCCTCACTCCTCTATAGTTCATTTTATTAAAATTAATTCTGTCCATGGCTTTCAGAATCCTGTGATAAGATGAGAACAGACCCAGCATATTCTTCAATCTGGCCAAGCGATACCATCATTCTCCATCAACTTCAGGGTTGATGGGATGCTATTTACTGGATGTGATGTAGTTTACACACAGACATTGCAGCTTGGATACCATCACTTACCCCAACCTGATACCATTACAACAACTACAGATAATGCCGGCTTAAGATTTTTTTTTTTTTTTTTTGGATAACCCAGGGAACCCCCGCACGGCCGACAGCCGGGGAGTAAACCCTGGGGGCGACACATGCCGGCTTAAGATAATGCCTTGATTGCTCAATAAACATGATAGACAACGTTTTCTAGTAGTCTTTAAGTCTGCAACTACAATAACTAGCAAGTTATCTTAAAGCCACCAAGTAATTTACAATAACCTTTCCTACCAGTCACCTATAAACAACTTGCAAAAAAAAAAAAATGAAGTTTTTGACGTGGGAAGTAGTTTCAAACCTCTCTCTCTCTCTCTCAAAATAATTCCAAGCACTGCAGTTCCTTTATAATAGCCAAACCAATAAATCATGACCCTTCACCAATTAGAATTCACAAGTGCAATGTATACAGTATGCTGCCTCAAATCTGAGATAAGATTTGAAGAAAGAGACTCTTGATTCATCATCTTAGCAATGTGAAATTAGTCAATTCATTCGAAAGATAATGATAGAAAATTTAACGATATTAATTGCAGGAAAATCAATCAAAAAGTACTAAAGTGGGTGGGGATGATACCAATTATGGCAGATACTGCAGAATGAGGTTCATTAAGACGTATATCATATGAAGGCCTCCAAAAGAAGCCCTTCTCTGTCTTTACTATGACATCCTCTTTAGTCTCCTCCTGCCTCCAAAAGTCTCTACTCTTTTCATAAGAAAAGGCAGCCTTTGCGCATAGGCCAGGCATTAAAACAGAAGGTGGCTCAGAATTTGTTGAATTAGTGGCATGGGGATGACCACCATTCTTGTGGATTCCGAACCGGTATCTGAATCCAGACTCAGAAACAAGGGACAAAAGGTCCAATGATATTGATTCAGGAACATCCCAATATCTACCATTATGATCCAGAAATAACCCGGGCCAGGCAGCCTCCATCATGATATCATGATTAGGGAGCTGTAGGTAAACAAGCACACAAGACCAAACGACCTTAATTGGCTGTTAAACTAGAAAGCACTACAAATAAAAAAAAAATCAACATGTCCAAGACAGAACTTTTTCTATTCGTACAGCTGAAGGGACACATCATTTGCTTGCAATTATTTTGTTATAAGACACCGAATATGATAATCCTAGTTATTGTCAAACGGAAGAACATCTACTGGACAATTTATAATATTCACTGATTCAGCTTTCATGGTATACCAAGATCCATCGTGTATCTAACTATATGGAATGCCATCATACCAGTAAGTTCCATATTCCCAAATGCTTAGCATGGCTTCTGAGTTAAAGTCAACATTCTACATGTTCTGAGATGTACATTGATATTGGACAAAGTTCATATTAGTGACCCAGCAAGTGTTCCCAAAAATTGCATTATGCAAGCGTGGAGATATTCTTTTTGATGGCAATAGAACTAGCATACTGAATAAGCAAGTTTCTTAGTGGAAGCCACCAGAAAAGCAGCAATGCTTATTGGGTGGCATAGCTTAAAGAGAAAAACAAAGCATATTCTTATTGTGTAGATCGATACACGTTTTTTTAGCAGAAAACCCATTTGAAGATTCGTGAAACAAAGGTCCCAAGAAAAGGAAGCAGTTTCCTTCCCTATGAAAATAAACATGCCTGTATACATGTGACTAGAAAAGTCAAAGCTGCACATTGTGAACCTTATATCTAGGGCAGACACGAAAAACAAAACCAAGTAATATGACATTTCTGATGAAATATGAGGGAGTAAAGTAACTAAGATAGTCTGAAGCACATGCCTTGTGAAAGAGCATCAGTTTGTGGCGGCGTCTTTCCTTCTCACCAAGCTGTTCTGTGCCAAGAAGAACTGATGTCGAGGGCAACAGAGAAAGCTGTGAGCACATACCAAGTGAGTAAAGCGACTTATCCAAGAAATGTTTTGCCACATCCTTCAATGCTGAAAGCTCCCATTCATCAACACTAGAAATCTCCGCTTTTATGGAATCAATCAATTTCTTTGGTCGGAATTGCCCAAGCACTCCAAGCCACCTATGCAAACCGAGTTAATGTGAGCTTAATGGTTTAAAACCACACTGGTCGGAAAGGTGAAATTAAGACATCCATGCTTGTGAAAGTGATTCTCAATCACTACCTTACAATGGAATGATTATGATAGGATTCAACGTCACCAATCATGCCAAAAAATGAATGATTATGACTCCCAACCTACGTAGAATAGACCCATTTGTCTCAAAGATTAACCTATCAAGAAACAATCTCGCAATTTACATCGAGATTGTGACTCAGCACTCCTCACACATAAGCCAGGCTAAACATGCGAGGCACGGGATGAGATGAAACAACAGCACAACAGAGAAAACCAGCACAAAACCAAGAGCTTAAACAAAACAAGCAAGAACCGAGACCAGGACATCAAATTCACACACCAACTTAGCAGAGCCTTCTATGGAAAATCTCAAGCAATCACTGCGGGCCAATAACACAAATGAACCTCATATTGTCGTTTGTAGAATCCAGCTCTTAATCCCAACTGGGGTAAGTAGCCAGGAAGGGCATTATCATCTCGGAGGACTATGAACAGTAAACATGATTCGGTCATTACAGATAGACCACAAAACCATAATTCTCAAACAAACTAAAATTCAGTCGCCCAACGTGAATGCCAAATTCCAAACAGCCACAAAACTGCAGGAAAAAAAAAACTACCCAGCAACAAAAAATTCGCAGAAAACTTCAACGCGAAACATCAAACAGAGCCCATCGCCAAAGCTCGACCCTTTTTTACCCCCTCTTTCCTCACCAGTAAGCAGTGGCGGGCCTCAGGAAGAGAGACTGGAGAGAGAAAGAGCCCAGCTCCTTGCGGGGGGTGGGGGAATAGGAAGGGATGATGCCCAGAGGGAACCCATTGCGGAGGAACGAGAGCTGCTGGAAGCGGAGGGCCCGGCTGGCGACGGCGCCGTCGAGGGGGGCCGGGTCGCCGGGGACCAGCTTGGCGGAGCCGTCGAGGGCCTGAGGGGAGGCGACGTTGAGGTCCCAGAAGGCCGCGTCCATGGCCGTCCTCAGGTTCGCCATTCTCTGGGGCGGGGGCGGAGGCTCGAGCGGAAGCTGAGCGTATCGTGCGCGGCGGGTGCGGAGTGCCGCTTCGGCTGTGCTGTTGCTGCTCTTCCTTATCTGCGAGCGGCCGGCATGTTTTGCTTGTTTTGAATGATGGGAGAGGGAGGAGATGAAGGCTTGGGTTTTTGGAGGATTCCCTCCTGGGTTTTGCGAGACGAGGTACCAACCCTTTTCCTGTTTTTTTTTTTTTTTTGTCTTTTTCAAGGATAATGGCACAAATAGTCCATAAATTTTGAATTAACGTACAATGCGATTCCTGAATTTTTAATTTGTTCAATATGATCTCTGAACTTTAGTCTAATGTGATTTATAACTTCTAATTTGTTTAATATGATTCTCAAACTATAGTCCAATGGGCAGGGTGATCCATGAACTTTCAATTTGTTCAACGTGGTATATGGATTTTTGGTACGTGTTTAACTTAGTCCCCAAACTATATGAAGATGTTCAATATTGTCATTTCATTAATTCACGTTTAGGGACAATATTGAACATTTTCATATAATTCGGAGACTAAATTGAATACATACCAAAAGTCTATGGACCACATTGAATAAATTGAAAGTTCAGAGATCACACTACACGTTAGGCTATAGTTCAGGGATCTTATTGAACAAATAAAAAGTTCATAGACCATAGAGATCATTTATGTTATTTTTCCTTTTCTTTTCTCTACTAAAAGGAGTATTTTTACGATTTTCCAACTTTTTAATTTTACTTTTCACGTCAAAGAATTTAAAATGGGAAATTATTACAAAAATAATTTGATTTTTGTGCATTTTGAAATGCTTTCGGGTTCCAGATTACAAAAAAAAGAAGAAAAACAAAGCAAAGGTCGCAATAAAGAGACCTTCGTTTGCACCTTTCAATTAATAAACTGAGCTACTAAAACGTGAGGTAATTAAAAAATAAAAGATTCAGACATATAGAGTAGTGTTATGTGCATCAAAATTGAGCTGCAAAATTAATTTATTGAGTGACGTGACAAATAAAAAAAAATCAAATAGTTAGATAAAAGGATCATACTTGGCACCCACTAAAATAGGAAAAATTACCAAGAAGGTTCTAAACCTATTACACTTGTGTCGATTCAGCTCTAAACATTTTAGTTTAGCTATTTTAGTTGTAAACCTCTTGACAATTTGCTAATTCAACCTTAAACTTTTTAATTGTGTCAATTTAATCTTAAACATTTTAACAATATAGTTTTTTCGATCAAAATATAGCGATCTAGTCAACGTCGGCCATCCTACGCGGCACAGTCGGCACTGACGTAGATAATTACTCATATTTTTTTAATTTTTTATTCTTTTTTGTTAAATTTCTTTTCTTTTTTCTTTCCCCCTTTTAGAGGGCACGGAGGTTGCCGGCCGACCCTCGCCTAGTCTGGTGAGGGCATCGTGGCCCTCGCTGGCCAATAGGCAAGGGTCATGAATCATGATCGTCGCTTAGATCTGGGTGAGGGCAATGAGACCAAGCAAGGGTCATCCCCTATTCGCCTGTGGCTGGCTAATGTCGGCTTGCTACCTAGTAGACCAAAAGTTGGAAAAAAAAAGGAAAAGAAAAAAGAAAATAGGATAAAAAGGAAAAATAATAATAATTTCAAAATTTTTTTAAATTATTAATGTCAGCACCGGCCGTCGCCAACCATATTGCATAAGATGGCTGCCACTGACTAGAATATTACATCAGCGTTTTTCAGCCAAAATTGATTGAAAGACTAAATTGGCAAATCGTCAACACGTTTAGGATTAAATTGGCACAATTGAATGGTTTAGGACTTAATTGGCACTAGTGCAATAAGTTTAAGACTTTTTTGGTAATTTCTTCCATTAAAATACTGTCCGATTATTTATTATGTCAGTTTCAAAATTTATTATTAGTACATCAAGATCAAGCTAAGAACTACACTGCTTCTTTTCAAGTCAATGGATTTGTAGTGTCCACTCTATTGCATACCTTGCTCGTAAACATGGGATATGGCTCTTTATTAAAAGGTCATACAATCTTTCTCTCACTATAATAGTTGAATAGTTAGTCTCGTCTAGGTTCCTTTGGTTTCGCGAAAAATAAATGAATTGAAAGTTATTTTCTTAAAAATAATTGCTTATCTCCCTTACATAAAGAAAAATGTTTTCATTGTTTACGAACATATTTGGATATAAATTGTTGTCGATATTGTATTGGCTAACTATTTCAAACGGTACATATTTTTGAAAAATGTTTTTGTCTATTTGATCATGTGGCTTGTTGCAGAAGCAATTATGTCTTCACACAGAAATAGGAAAACCTCTCTTAGGAAATGAAAGCTCCTCTTAAAATGCATTTGTTTCGCAAAAATTGAATAATTTAGAAAATATTTTCCTAAAAAAGATCGACCATATCTCTTACAAAAAATGAACGAACGAAAAATATTTTTATTGTATCTAAATTGTCTTCAACGATGAAAACATTTTTCATTGACTAATTATGTTAAGCGATTATTTTTATGAAAATATTTTTCAAATCATTCATTTTTTGGGAAACAAATGACGGGTCCTCCCCAAATATTTCGGGGCACACGAGAAGAGCGGAATATGGAAAATTTAGAAAATTTCCGAAGTATTATCTAGTGCAAAAAGGGTAAAAATTTCAGCAAACAAGGAAATATCCAAATAGACCAACGTCCAGCACCCAATCAATTGGACTGGCCTAGTAAAGTTTAAAAAAAGGAAAATGCAAATCCACAGCATTAAATCAGGACCAAATTTCGTGGTGTAAATTAGATGGTCATTGCCACCCAAAAAATAAAAAATCAGATGCTCATTTGCTCCTGATTTATCTCTTCCTAAATTGGCTCAATTTCCTAAAAAGAAGAATTTGTAACCTAAATTGCTCTTCATTTCCATAATACAGAGCATGGATCAACCCTTTATAAATTGCTGCATGGTCTTCATTTCATCAACCCGTTCTAATAAGCAAGAAGAGAGGGAAAAGGAACAGAGAAAAAAAACGAAAGATGAATAGCTTACTCTGCACCTTGTCCCTCTTCGTAGCCTCCTCTCTCGTCCTCTTCCATGCCAGATCGGCGGCTGACGTCGTTGCGGACACCTGCAAGAAGTCCGCGGCCTCGGACCCGAACGTGAACTACGACTACTGCGTGAAGGCTCTCGGGTCGGACTCGAGGAGCAGCTCGGCGGACGTCCAGGGCCTGGGCCTCATCGCGCTCAACCTGTTGGAGAGCAGCGTGACGAGCACGGCCTCGCACATTCAGGAGCTGCTGAAGCAGAAGCAGGACCCGTACGTCCAGAAGCGCCTGACGGATTGCTCGGACCTGTACTCGGACGCGGCCGACAGCTTGAAGGGAGCGGTCGGGTCGTACCAGGCGAAGAAGTACCTGGACGTCCAGGTCGCGGTGTCGGCGGTGTCCACGGACGTGGACACGTGCGAGAGCCAGTTCAAGGACAAGGAGGGCGCGACCTCGCCGTTAACGAAGCAGAACGGCGACGTGACGCAGCTGTCTTACATCGAACTTGCCATTATTGCCATTGTTAAGGGCTCGTGAAGGGTTCGGGGTGATGACCTGGGTGCCTCAAGAATAACGCTCGTTTTTTGTCCTTTAATTCGGTCGTGGTTTTGCGTTGTCCAGCGTTATAGCTCTGGAGTTTTGTTTTGGCTTCTTGCGCATTACCAATGGTTATCGTGAATTTTACTTATGACTTTTAAATTATTATATATGAATTTAATGGTTCTTAATTTGACTTTAATTTAACAACGAGGCCATTAAAAAAGACCTTCCAAACCATATAGATCGGTTTAAGTAGATTGATATATAATATGTCCTCATTTTATATTGTTTGAAATAACTGTTATATTGAAATTTTGGAAGGAAATTAATCCCGTTTCCTTTTGCATAACAAGGCATGAATTATGAAGTACACTCAACAAACTATTTTGACCCAATTTGACCTCTTTTCAAGGTGGCGAATGATGTTCGAATCATTTTCTATATAAATATACTATTAGAAAGAGGGTATGAATATTTTTCATTGTGCAATGTGGCATGACATTCGATTATACTTTTATTCACCACTGACTTCAATTAAATGTACGTTTTAGGCTTTCTTTGTTTCGCGAAAAATAAATAATTTTAAAACATATTCGTCAAAATGATTGCTTAAATCATTTACAAGAATGAATAAACGAAAAATATTTACATCATTTACAAAAATATTTAGACATAAATTATTATTGATGACGAAAGCATATTACAACAATGGGAAATTTTTTAAGTGATACCAACAATCATTTATAGGAAAATGTTTTCCAAGATAAAAAAACAAAGCCTTAATTTCTTAATTTTGTAACCGATCTCAAATATATAAATTATATTTAATCATTTTTTAATTACAAGATAAAAATTGTCAAAATAAAATTCTTTTATTTAGCTATCAAGGTTAAATTCCAAAGAAAATCAAGAAGGTAATTAGAGACGCCATCTAGGTTTTTTTTATGTGACCACATAGGATTTCTTGTAATTGAAATAGAAATTAAGTTTGAATAGTTGCTATATTCACACAAAGTAGGAAGAGTGTCAATGATATCCGATTTAAAACTAAGAAATCATTCAGCATTAATTTCCATAACAAGGGATTGAATGAGATGTATATGTCATCATATATTTTATACTCACAAAGTCTATTGAAACCTTCACCTTAGAGTCGCATCATATTTTCCCCAATCTCATTTATTTCCATATTCTCTCTAAATAAATTGGATTGAATAAATGTCTGTTTTAATTCTTCAATAACTACACAAGACTTTCCAATCCATTTGAAGATTTTTAAATATGAACTTTTGATATTGAGACTATTTACTATAGCTTTCCTACGATAGTTTTAGTTGTGAAAAAGAGTGTTTGGCAAGCACCTCAACAGCTACAACACCTCAAAGTTATGGCAGCTTACAATACTTTTTCAGGAAGCCGTATATGTGGTTAGTGAAGAATGAAAATACTGTTTTACGTCATCACAGTGCAATGAATGTATAAAATACCGTTTTACTTCCCCTTTCTTGTTTGAATTGTAATGATATGGATTTAAATTTCTTCATTTTGTCCTAGGACTGTCGCGACCGAACTCCCGAGCCCTCTTTGGACAACATGCAAAAAGCAGGGGGGCTCGCCTGGTACGTCCTAAGTCTAGGTTTAGGACTTAACTCGGGCTCTCCCAAGCCCATACCATATCGCGACTTAAGGTTTAAATATTTAACATGCAAATGGTTTATACCGAGGAGTCGCCACTAATCGATTTGAGGTGGGTCGATTAGAAACCCAAATAAGGTGATGGGAGAATCACCCTATTCCTACGAACCAGAGATTAACTGAATTCGGGGACTTGGTTACATTAGTTGGATAACTAATGCCCTTTCGGTACCATTCTACCCTATTTATTTTTTGAAAACATTTGTCAAGCAGTTTGGATTGATTTTAGGACCTTTCTCCTAACATGTGAGGTGATCAAGCGAGTGCATAATCATAAAATGATTAGCAGTCATGCAACCTATTGTTCTAGCCCTAACTAAGCCAGATGACATTCAAAAACACAGCAGTTCATGCAATTGTACTAAAAACATGCATAATAACTACGCAACGATAATAAAAATAAAACATGCAAAATATCACCGCGCGACTTCAGGCTTGTTGAATTTAAATAAAACAACACATGCATAATTATAACGGATTAAAACACTCAGATAACTCCTACATAAAAAAATTTCGGAATTTTTTTTTTTTTTCAGAAAAAAAATATATAATTAAAAAAAACGAAAATATTATTATTATTTGAAAATATTATTTTTTTTATTTTTAATTAAAAAACGGAAAATAAAAAGGAAAATAAAAACCTTTTTTTTTAATTAATTTTTTTTATTATTTTTTTAAATTGTTTTCGAATTTTTTTAAATAACATAAAATAAAAAAAACCGGTCGGGTCGGATCTGGGTCGGTCGGAACCGACCCGGGTCAACGGATCCGACCCGGAGCGTTGACCCGGGTCGGACAAGACCGACCCGAGTCAACGGACCCGACCCGGTCGTTGACCGGGTCGGGTCGACTGATTCGGGTAGGTCAGAATCAACCCGAGTCAACGGATCCGACCCGGGAGTTGACCCGGGTCGGATCTGCTGATTCGGGTCGAATCCGACCCGATTCGCAGATCCGCGGAGAGAGTCACCGGCGGAGCCAAAATTGGCCGTCCGCCGGCTGACCCAGGCCGTAGCTGCCCCCTGGAACGGCCCCTGGGGCGGCCACCAGCGTCACCGACCGCTTGGCTCGCCGTCCGGCCGTCGGTTCGCTGGCCGGCGAGCCAAATCAAAGTCGGCTTCTCTGGAGAATTTTATCAAACAGTTGGCGGGCGTGGCCAAAAATGGCCGAATCTGACCTGTTCCGGCGACTCGGTGGACTCCGGCCGGCCCACTTACCTTTGGTGAAGACGTATGCACAGTGGAGGACGACGGTATGGGCCGGGATTCGCGCTAGACGGCCGGCGCGAGTCCCGGCCAAACCGGGAGCAAAAACAGGGCAAAACAGGGCAGTTCGGGCCGGGGGACGGCTCACCGGTCGACGGCGCGTTTGGGGGGCTTCCGGCTGGTCTACTGGCGACGACGGCCCTACTGACTCTCCCTCCTGCTCCGGCGTGGCCTCGGTACGTTCAGGGCTCGCTCTTTCCTTCTCTTCTCTCTCTCGGTCTCTCTGTTTCTGTTTCTCTGGAAAACGGCCGACCCGGGGGCTCTGGCTTCTTCACGGTGGCAACGGCGTCGCTGGTTTGCTCCGGCGAGGCCTCAGTCACACACTCTCTCTCTATTCTCTTCTTTTTTCTCTCTATTCTCTCTCGGTGTCTCTCTCTCTCTCTGCTCTGTTTCTCTCTCAAAAACGCCGACCGGCGCTCCTTTCTCTCTCTTCGGCTTTTATAGGCGGCGACGACGCGTCCCGTGCCTCCCCCACGTCGGCTGACGACGGCCTGCACCGGCCTATGCCCCGCGAATCCCGCGTCCATAGGCCGGTGCAGAGAGGGAGGCCTGGCGGTGAAGCAGAGCAGCCGAACAGGGAGCTGTGAGGGAGGAGGGGATAAGGGGAAGCCAGGAAGACAAGGAAGACGGGACTGGCAATTAATGCCAGTCCCGTCGGCGTGCTCATTCGGCCTTCCTCTGGCCGGATGACGACGATGACGAGGGGCGGCGCCGCCGTGCGTCGGTGTGACGACGTGAAGCAGAGGCGGACAGGGGCGTGGACAGCGACGGTCGCGCGTGGGGGGAGAAGGAGAAGAAGGGGCTGGGCCGGGCCAGGCCCAGCTCGCGAGAGGAAAGAAAGGGGAAAGAAAGGAAGGCGGGCTGGGCCGCGTGAGGGGGAAAAAGAAAAAAAGAAAAGAGAAAGGGCCGGAGGCCCGCGCGCGGGGGGGGGAAAAGAAAAGGAAAATTGGGCCGGGTCGACCCGGCCCCGACCCAGCCCGAGCGCGATTTTTTTTTTTTTTAAATAATATTTTAATAGACCATATTAACACAAATATGCCTAATTTCTACATGCAATGCATTTAAATAGAAATATTTTTTCTTAGGAATTAAAGAAAATTAATTCCTAAATTTTGTGCAATTTAATTTTGGGCAAATTAAAAATAGGTGTCAACAGCTGCCCCTCTTTGAAGGTGAGCTCGCAGAGTTTGAGCTCGCAGAGGTTACGTTCAAAGATAAAATGACACCTAAATTTGGCCCATGCATGCTCAATAAATGTTATTTTTGGCGGGACTGTGAGTCCCATTTTTTTATGATGCGATAAGATGATGCATGCTAAAGTAAATAAAAACATACCTGGGGCTACTTACCTTGCCGAAGGGTAGAGTAATTCCAGATAATTGATATTGTGTGTCGAGGACCCGAACCTTTCTTCGGTCGCCTTGACGGGGAATTGTTTGTCTAGGACCCAAACCTTTCTTCGGTCGCCTGGACTGGGGATTGTTTGTCTAGGACCCGAACCTTTCTTCGGTCGCCTGGGCTGGGGATTGTTCGTCTAGGACCCGAACCTTTCTTCGGTCGCCTGGGCTGGGGATTGTTCGTCTAGGACCCGAACCTTTCTTCGGTCGCCTGGACTGGGGAAATCGCTTGCCTAGGACCCGAACCTATCTTCGGTCGCCTTGGATGGATTTCATTTGTCGAGGACCCGAACCTTTCTTCGGTCGCCTTGACTGGAGGGAAATCGCTTACAGAGGACCCGAACCTTTCTTCGGTCGCCAGTTGGATTTCGTTTGTCTAGGACCCGAACCTTTCTTCGTCGCCTTGACTGGAGAGAAATCGCTTGCACAGGACTCGAACCTCTCTTCGGTCGCCTTGGCTGGATTTCATTTGTCGCGGACCCGAATCTACCTTCGGTTGCCGTGACTGGGGGGAAATCGCTTACACAGGACCCGAACCTTTCTTCGGCCGCCAGTTGGATTTCGTTTGTCTAGGACCCGAACCTTTCTTCGGTCGCCTTGACTGACTGGATTTTGTTTGTTTGCCTGGTGAGTCCTTGCCATCAGGTCTTGGAGAGCTCAAACGATGAGCACCTCGGGGTTCTCGCCCAAGGATTTGATGTGAACAGAGGGAGTCAGTTCCGTGCTCAAAAGGGTGAACAGAGGGGTCAGTCCAATGTTCAAAGGGTACCATAACAATTGTAGGTACATGGATTTTTGGAACCAGGCATGGGTAGAATATACTTACCTGGATATATTCCTGCCTCTTAAGGGCATGTCTCCTGTCAGACAAGTTTTTCTTTGTACAAACACATTCATTGGAGAAATAAACAACTGAGGTTATTCTCGAGTGTTGTACGAAATATCTTGACCAGCTAGTCAAGATGCATTTCATTTTCAAAGCAATACCTGGTTTACCTTCTGGGTAGTTTGAAAAGAAATCTGATGATTTTGAGATCAGGTAAGGGTAGAATGTACTTACCTGGGCACATTCCCGAAGGTTTGATGTATCATCTGTTGAATAACCAACCTTTTCCGGGGCATCTCCCTTGGGATGATAATGAGGGCTCCTCCGGCGCCCGAATCTTTGTATTCTATCACTGGGGATTAGAATTCTGAGCCATCGAAGACGATTAGCGCGAACATGCATGCATTCATCAAGGATAGACAAGCTGAGCTATTCCAAAGTGTGTATTTGATAGTTCATGCATGATGATTTTGCCATGTTTACATCACCAAAAATCCATCGAGGGTCAATCAAGACAACTTTTTCGCAAGGTGGACCTTCTCGAGATGATAAACGAGAGACTTTCAGTCAGAAAGGACTTTCAATCGCTCTCACTGAAAAGGGTTGTTTGTCCCGCCCATTAATGCGGGAACATCGAAAACACTCAGTCTGACCGCTATCACATCAACAAGGGTCTGAGTTTTCTCGCAAGCGATACGACGTTGCCAATCTGAGAGGTCTTCCTCAGGGTCGTAATGTAGGCTTGGTCAATGGCTTAACAAAGGAGACTGTCCGAGTCAAGGCCATGAAAGAAAATACTTTGCAATTATCTCCGGGTTTACAAGTCAAGAACCCTGCAAAAGAGATAGAAAATAGTCTTGCTCGCACTTCCTCGAGCGTTGTTTATAAACATTTGAAATCCCGTGTTAATTCAAATGCCCCAGTCAGAAGAGACTTCATGAGGGATGTAACATGGGTTCGGTTTGCGGGTTGAGGAACGAAATGATCGTTAGGCTCAAAAATGTGTGTGAGGGTAAGAATTGGTGATCATCTAGCATTGTCACCAGTCTTCTTATCCGCCGTCAGGATCCTTCTGGAAGACTTCTTGGGTAATCCTGTGTTTTAGCATCTTTGACAACTTTTTCTTGAGGAGCTTTTGCGTCAAGCATTTTCCTGGATACCATTCTATCTCTGTCCTAAATGCTTTCTCAAGAATAGGTTCGTCTTCCTTTATCATGTGGCAGATCTTTGCCAAGATAGAGTTCTTAAGCATGAATTTATATCAAGGAAGAACTCAAATTTGAAACTTTTGGGGTTGTCTATTCTTCACCACTTAATGTCTTTGAGATATTTGAGAGCGTTTTCATCACGCCCATAGATCTCCATTCATGGGCATTGGCCTTGCTTTTACCAGGCACACTGCTTTTTCATGCCCCTATTTTTCAGCATTTTTTTTTTGCTGCTGTTCTCTTGGTGTTGTCAGGACTAGCCTAAACAAAGTTGAACAGAATAATGTTTTTAAGCTCTTGGAGTCTTCTTCTTCATTCGGTTCTTGAGACTGTGATGCTCAAACTGTGGTGACTTTTGCTTTGCCCCGGTGTGGGGGATGATCACCAATTGGGTTCGTACGGAATGAAATTGCCGGCTCAATTGGGCTAGCAAGGGATATATGTGTATGGGATAGAAGAAGAACTGCTCTTCATCATCCTATGGCACTTAAATTATCATGAGAGTTCATCTGCAATAAAAACACTCAAAGGTTAATGCAAGTGAGAGCAAGGAAATTTCTATTCATCTTTCTCACTTCGTGTGAGCTGTTGCAGCTGATGATCATAGAAAATTTTAGATATTACAAACTCTTCATCCTTCTTGTCCTGCTTAATATCACTGTTATCAATAAGATATTGACATTTGGAACAGGCATTAGTTTGCTGCTTCTCTCTTGACAAAGCCCTCTTTGCCTCAACTGTTCGGCCGTCAATGGTGTGCTTGCCTTGGAGAGGACTCCGTCGAGGATCACGGATTCCGTGAAAACAACGAGGTCGAAGCCAGGGGGCGATGACCGAAAGGAAAGAATGTTTTTCTTGTTTCCTCTGAGTTTGAATCCATCCTATGATGCTGGTTTACCTCAAGCTGCCCCAATGTGGGGTGATTCTTGACAGGGGTAATTTGAAAGGAACCTCCGAGTGTGTGGGCTCAAAAATGGTTAAGCAAAGGATTAATGGTAGTGTATGGGGCAGAGAAATGAACTGCCTCTCGTCATTTTGACTGTCGTACCTTATGCGAGAAATCCCTTTACCTTGTAGAAATGAAACCTTTTCACTCATCTTGTAGGAGTTTGGTACTTGAGAACGTGTATGGATTAAGGGTTGCCTCTCATCATCCTGACATGCCTCGTTCAATACATCGAAGTAGTTCGACACCATTCGTTGAGTTGTCAAGATTTTCACAGGGAATTGGTGAATTAAACAGGAAAAATTACCATGCAAAATTCTTTCCAAGAGATATGCAATGCACTTGGAGAAAGGTTAAGCATTCATTTGCTTTAACATGTTTCCTCTTTCTTTGCTTCTTTGTACTTTTATGAGAAAAGTTTTTAGAAACAGAGATACTTACCTGTGCTGTAATGGTGAGGTAAATCTGCAAGGCAATAGGAAAGACCGTGTTAATGAATGGCTTTTTAAGGGATATGAATTGGAAACGATACAATATTACCCTTCGTGATTCCATTCATTGGAGATTCAACTGACAACTCCTTGAGTTTTCTCGGATGTTGATGATTCCCTTCTGACAAAAGCATGAGCTTATGTTAGAAGTGAGATGATTGAGGGTAAATTGAGAACGATACAGATTACCCTTCTTCCATTTTGCCTTCAAAGCTAGCAGAGTCTTTTATCCTCTTTACTTTGTTCAGTCTGTTCCTCCATGCTCATAGTCTCAAAGATCGAATGAAATCCTTTATAATTAGGGGTGCTTCCAGATAGAGGATTCTATTGTCAGCACGTGCTGTGCAGTTCCAGCGTGTCGAGGAATTTCCCGTGAATGCTCTGATTCTTGACAGCACAGGCATGTACAATTGCTTGCATGGGGATCTTCGCAGCAAAACTAATCTCTACTTTAAAGGTCTTTGACCGATGTGGGCATAACTGACGTTGAGACCTCCATGATTGGTGGGACTAGGATTGACTCTATCTTGTCATATGCAAAGTCCTTTCCAGTTGCTTGCACAGAATCTTTACTCAAATTTGTCCTAAATAAAAAGGAAAGAATGTATCATAGTGGATGAACTTTAGGAACGAAATACACCCTTTTTGATGGACTGGGGGGATTGCATGCCCATAGTCTACTCTTCCAATTGGGCACTTCTTCGTCATGCTTCATTTGAGAAGTCACAGCATTGGTGCTCATCCGGCTTGCTAGCACGTCAGGGTCTAGCATGTTCCCCATTTCATTATCTGCAAAAGGGATGGAATGTCATTTTCCAAAATTTGTTAAGGAATAAGACATACCTTTTTCTTTCAAAAGGGGTAATCTTTTCTTGATCTGTCCCCGACTTTTGTACGAAATGATGTTTCGCTCATCATGGTGTCAAGGAATGCTCAGCACTCCCTCTGACTTTCTGGAATTGATATCTCACACTAGAAGTGATGAGATTTGCCCCACATTTCATTTTGAAGGTTGGCTGATCCTTGCTCGGACTGCCCCTATCAAATGAGTTGGTCTGGTAGCATTACCAGTGTTCTTCAGTTTGTGCCATTTCCAAATGTCCCTTTTGTAATAACAAATCAAAAAGGAATATGCTCTGAGACACGAAATGAGCGTGTTAGAAAAACAAACAAGGTTATGAGTATGCATGTTTTTCTATCACTGTTCTTTTTGTTCTTCTGAAAAATGACAAAACATTTACTTTATTTTCAAAAGCTTAAAAACAAGGAAGCATGAGGAAGCCCGGGCCTCAGAACACTTTCCTTTACATGGCTGGATATCATCAACGGGCCGGTTTGGTGTACCACCTCATGCCCTCAAAACATTATTTACAATACACGAATTTACAACCTCAAAAGAGGGAAAGTTCGAAAAGACATTTCTTCCAACAGAAATGACGTCAAACAAAACACAAGGATAATCCCTTTTCCAGGGATTCATGTAGGAAGGAGAACAGGAATTCTACTCAGGCGGGTTTGCGCCCATTCTCTCCACCGGTCCTTCGTCTATTGCACCGACGAAGAAATCTTCAAAATCATCATTCCAAGAATCCAGCTCATCGGCTTTTCTCTTTACTGATGTCAGCTTTTCAAAGTCGTTCCATCCGCTAGGAATGCTAATTTGCTGATCTTCATAAAAACTTGACGGCATCTGGTAGTCAACGTAATAGTCGAATTTACCACTGGGTTGGCCCAAGGTATCCATAATAGCCTTTCCTTTACGTGCCTTATCAGAAAGCTCAGGGGCGGCGGCGCGAAGGTTAGGCACCACCAAAAGGTCATCCTCACCATGACACAGCCACGGGGCACGAAAAGTAAATGCCCTGGCATCCAGTAGGTCTTGAATTCTATTCTTCAGAGCATCGCAATCATCTAGCGAGTGTCCGACCTCTCCCGAGTGAAAGTCACAAGATCTGGAGGGATCGTAGTTAATGAAGTACTCAGGAGTGGGGTGCTTTGGCCTCCTCGTGATCAGTCCTTTTTGCAAAAGGATATGGAATATAACATCCATGGATTTGGGAAACGGCGAGTATCGTCGTACATTGCCCTGCCACTGTAGGAGTTGGACATCTTGCCAAGTTCTGTCGGGAAAGGCACCCGATGGCGGATTTCCTTCTGAACCATTTAATTGAGTCACCTGCTCCTGATCGGGCGATGGTGGTGACATCATCTTGATTGCTGTAGGTGTGGGCATAAGCTTGCTCTGAATGGATTCCACCTGCTTTGTGAGATTTTGGATCGCGTTGATGATCAATTTTATCTCATTTTCCATGTTATTGAGGCGGGCGTTTTCTTCAGCCATTTTTTGTAACGACCTGAGAAAACGTTGAAATAAATGAGTATAATGTCCGACAAAGAATCATTTTATGATCTAGGCATAATATTATTACATATTTTCTTTATTTGCAAAGAAAAAAAAAGCAAAAAGGGTTTTTATTAATATCAACATTACAGGTGGCGTCCCCGGGGTTCGAACCCCGGTCGCCTCGGACCGTGTCGCTTACATCCCGGATACCACTGGGCCGAAGGCCGCGGTGGTGTCACAAAGGGGCGAGAAAATTAATTTAAAGCTTAAAAAGTGGCCCGAGTTATATTAACATTGGAACAACCCAAAAACACTTTTAAGGAGGAAAACGAAAACCCTTGAACATAAATACTAGGGAAATATACAAAAAGGGGCTTTTAACAAAAAGGGCGCCCTTCCCGGATGCTCATTTTATAAACGATGGGAAAACTACAGTCTTCTCGGAGCTGCTTATTTTCACGGACAAGTTCCGCAATAAGCATATCCCTCGTCTCGTCGGTCCCACCATGCCAGAAATTTTCTTAGGAGCAGGGACAAATTGGGCATCAGTTTTTCCCATCGTGTATAGAATGCAATCAACGGGTGGCCTATTAATAACAAATCAATTGAATTAGTAGGCTGCATAATAAAATGAGAAGGGATAGAATATATACCTTTCCTTGAACCATGGCAATCACAACGACATGCACATGAGTAGTGAGGCTCGATTTCTATCTAGACTGGCTCAACAAAATGAAATTAAAAGGGTACCTGACCGTCGCAGTCTCGCGTTGGTGTCAAGTCCTTTTAACCTCGGCCAAATCGAAAGGAATATCTTATAGTCACGCGAATAGCGGCTAAAGATATTTCTTGACGATTTTTTAGAAATGGATTTCGGGGAGAAGAAAGGCAACCTCTACATCGCGGACTCGCGTTCGAGGTCGTATCTTTCTTAACACCATTCTAAAATGTCCTATTGCGGCCCAGGTCCGGCAGCGTGGTTGTGTGTGCAATAGTGTAGTGCTAAATCATTAAAGCATGCACAAAAATTTATAAACAATCAATTTGAACCTGCAAGAACAAATAACATCTTAATGTCAGGCTCATACCTGGAATCCTTGCTGCCAACAAAAATTATTTTGAACAGGGCAAAAATTTTGGCTTAAGTCCACTTTAGAATACAACAGTCCCCAGTGGAGTCGCCAGTCTGTCGCGACCGAACTCCCGAGCCCTCTTTGGACAACATGCAAAAAGCAGGGGGGCTCGCCTGGTACGTCCTAAGTCTAGGTTTAGGACTTAACTCGGGCTCTCCCAAGCCCATACCATATCGCGACTTAAGGTTTAAATATTTAACATGCAAATGGTTTATACCGAGGAGTCGCCACTAATCGATTTGAGGTGGGTGGATTAGAAACCCAAATAAGGTGATGGGAGAATCACCCTATTCCTACGAACCAGAGATTAACTGAATTCGGGGACTTGGTTACATTAGTTGGATAACTAATGCCCTTTCGGTACCATTCTACCCTGTTTATTTTTTGAAAACATTTGTCAAGCAGTTTGGATTGATTTTAGGACCTTTCTCCTAACATGTGAGGTGATCAAGCGAGTGCATAATCATAAAATGATTAGCAGTCATGCAACCTATTGTTCTAGCCCTAACTAAGCCAGATGACATTCAAAAACACAGCAGTTCATGCAATTGTACTAAAAACATGCATAATAACTACGCAACGATAATAAAAATAAAACATGCAAAATATCACCGCGCGACTTCAGGCGTGTTGAATTTAAATAAAACAACACATGCATAATTATAACGGATTAAAACACTCAGATAACTCCTACATAAAAAAATTTCGGAATTTTTTTTTTTTTCGGAAAAAAAATATATAATTAAAAAAAAACGAAAATATTATTATTATTTGAAAATATTATTTTTTTTATTTTTAATTAAAAAACGGAAAAGAAAAAGGAAAATAAAAACCTTTTTTTTAATTAATTTTTTTTATTTTTTTTTAAATTTTTTTCGAATTTTTTTAAATAAAATAAAATAAAATAAAAATAAAATAAAAAAAACCGGTCGGGTCGGATCTGGGTCGGTCGGAACAGACCCGGGTCAACGGATCCGACCCGGATCGTTGACCCGGGTCGGATCGGCTGATCCGGGTCGGACAAGACCGACCCGAGTCAACGGTCTCGACCCGGTCGTTGACCGGGTCGGGTCGACTGATTCGGGTAGGTCAGAATCAACCCGAGTCAACGGATCCGACCCGGGAGTTGACCCGGGTCGGATCTGCTGATTCGGGTCGAATCCGACCGGATTCGCAGATCCGCGGAGAGAGTCACCGGCGGAGCCAAAATTGGCCGTCCGCCGGCTGACCCAGGCCGTAGCTGCCCCCTGGAACGGCCCCTGGGGCGGCCACCAGCGTCACCGACCGCTTGGCTCGCCGTCCGGCCGTCGGTTCGCTGGCCGGCGAGCCAAATCAAAGTCGGCTTCTCTGGAGAATTTTATCAAACAGTTGGCGGGCGTGGCCAAAAATGGCCGAATCTGACCTGTTCCGGCGACTCGGTGGACTCCGGCCGGCCCACTTACCTTTGGTGAAGACGTATGCACAGTGGAGGACGACGGTATGGGCCGGGACTCGCGCCGGCCGTCTAGCGCGAATCCCGGCCCATACCGTCGTCCTCCACTGTGCATACGTCTTCACCAAAGGTAAGTGGGCCGGCCGGAGTCCACCGAGTCGCCGGAACAGGTCAGATTCGGCCATTTTTGGCCACGCCCGCCAACTGTTTGATAAAATTCTCCAGAGAAGCCGACTTTGATTTGGCTCGCCGGCCAGCGAACCGACGGCCGGACGGCGAGCCAAGCGGTCGGTGACGCTGGTGGCCGCCCCAGGGGCCGTTCCAGGGGGCAGCTACGGCCTGGGTCAGCCGGCGGACGGCCAATTTTGGCTCCGCCGGTGACTCTCTCCGCGGATCTGCGAATCGGGTCGGATTCGACCCGAATCAGCAGATCCGACCCGGGTCAACTCCCGGGTCGGATCCGTTGACTCGGGTTGATTCTGACCTACCCGAATCAGTCGACCCGACCCGGTCAACGACCGGGTCGGGTCCGTTGACTCGGGTCGGTCTTGTCCGACCCGGATCAGCCGATCCGACCCGGGTCAACGATCCGGGTCGGATCCGTTGACCCGGGTCGGTTCCGACCGACCCAGATCCGACCCGACCGGTTTTTTTATTTTTATTTTTATTTTTATTTTATTTTATTTAAAAAAATTCGAAAAAAATTTTAAAAAAAATAAAAAAAATTAATTAAAAAAAAGGTTTTTATTTTCCTTTTTCTTTTCCGTTTTTTAATTAAAAATAAAAAAAATAATATTTTCAAATAATAATAATATTTTCGTTTTTTTAATTATATATGTATTTTTTTTTCCGAAAAAAAAAAAAATTCCGAAATTTTTTTATGTAGGAGTTATCTGAGTGTTTTAATCCGTTATAATTATGCATGTGTTGTTTTATTTAAATTCAACAAGCCTGAAGTCGCGCGGTGATATTTTGCATGTTTTATTTTTATTATCGTTGCGTAGTTATTATGCATGTTTTTAGTACAATTGCATGAACTGCTGTGTTTTTGAATGTCATCTGGCTTAGTTAGGGCTAGAACAATAGGTTGCATGACTGCTAATCATTTTATGATTATGCACTCGCTTGATCACCTCACATGTTAGGAGAAAGGTCCTAAAATCAATCCAAACTGCTTGACAAATGTTTTCAAAAAATAAACAGGGTAGAATGGTACCGAAAGGGCATTAGTTATCCAACTAATGTAACCAAGTCCCCGAATTCAGTTAATCTCTGGTTCGTAGGAATAGGGTGATTCTCCCATCACCTTATTTGGGTTTCTAATCGACCCACCTCAAATCGATTAGTGGAGACTCCTCGGTATAAACCATTTGCATGTTAAATATTTAAACCTTAAGTCGCGATATGGTATGGGCTTGGGAGAGCCCGAGTTAAGTCCTAAACCTAGACTTAGGACGTACCAGGCGAGCCCACCTGCTTTTTGCATGTTGTCCAAAGAGGGCTCGGGAGTTCGGTCGCGACAGACTGATCCGGGTCGGATCGGTCGATTCGGGTCGGTTCCGACCGACCCGGATCGACAGATCCGACCCGGGTCAATTCCCGGGTCGGATCCGTTGACCGGGTCGGTTCCGACCCGATCCGAATTGACCGATCTGACCCAAAGAAACAAGAAGAAAAGAAGAAAAAAAATCAAGTCTGGCCAGGTCGGGGCCGGACCGACCCGGCCCGTTCCTTTTCCCCCCCCCCGCGCGGCCCAGCTTCCCCTCCCCGCGCGGCCCAGCCCTCTTCTCCTCTTTTCTTTTTTTCTTTTCCTCCCCGCACGGCCCAGCTCCCTCGCGCGGCCCATCTCTTTTCTTTTTTTTCCCTCCTGCGCCAGCCCAGCCCGCGCCTCTCCTTCCTCCGCGCCAGCCCAGCCCGGCTTCTCCTTCTCCCCCACGCGCGACCGTCACTGTCCACGCCCCTGTCCGCCTCTGCTTCGCATCGTCACGCCGACGCACGGCGGCGCCGCCCCTCGTCATCATCGTCAGCAGCCAGAGGAGGGCCGAACAAGCACGCCGACGGGACTAGTCGCCAGTCTGTCGCGACCGAACTCCCGAGCTCTCTTTGGACAACATGCAAAAAGCAGGGGGGCTCGCCTGGTACGTCCTAAGTCTAGGTTTAGGACTTAACTCGGGCTCTCCCAAGCCCATACCATATCGCGACTTAAGGTTTAAATATTTAACATGCAAATGGTTTATACCGAGGAGTCGCCACTAATCGATTTGAGGTGGGTGGATTAGAAACCCAAATAAGGTGATGGGAGAATCACCCTATTCCTACGAACCAGAGATTAACTGAATTCGGGGACTTGGTTACATTAGTTGGATAACTAATGCCCTTTCGGTACCATTCTACCCTGTTTATTTTTTGAAAACATTTGTCAAGCAGTTTGGATTGATTTTAGGACCTTTCTCCTAACATGTGAGGTGATCAAGCGAGTGCATAATCATAAAATGATTAGCAGTCATGCAACCTATTGTTCTAGCCCTAACTAAGCCAGATGACATTCAAAAACACAGCAGTTCATGCAATTGTACTAAAAACATGCATAATAACTACGCAACGATAATAAAAATAAAACATGCAAAATATCACCGCGCGACTTCAGGCGTGTTGAATTTAAATAAAACAACACATGCATAATTATAACGGATTAAAACACTCAGATAACTCCTACATAAAAAAATTTCGGAATTTTTTTTTTTTTCGGAAAAAAAATATATAATTAAAAAAAAACGAAAATATTATTATTATTTGAAAATATTATTTTTTTTATTTTTAATTAAAAAACGGAAAAGAAAAAGGAAAATAAAAACCTTTTTTTTAATTAATTTTTTTTATTTTTTTTTAAATTTTTTTCGAATTTTTTTAAATAAAATAAAATAAAATAAAAATAAAATAAAAAAAACCGGTCGGGTCGGATCTGGGTCGGTCGGAACAGACCCGGGTCAACGGATCCGACCCGGATCGTTGACCCGGGTCGGATCGGCTGATCCGGGTCGGACAAGACCGACCCGAGTCAACGGTCTCGACCCGGTCGTTGACCGGGTCGGGTCGACTGATTCGGGTAGGTCAGAATCAACCCGAGTCAACGGATCCGACCCGGGAGTTGACCCGGGTCGGATCTGCTGATTCGGGTCGAATCCGACCGGATTCGCAGATCCGCGGAGAGAGTCACCGGCGGAGCCAAAATTGGCCGTCCGCCGGCTGACCCAGGCCGTAGCTGCCCCCTGGAACGGCCCCTGGGGCGGCCACCAGCGTCACCGACCGCTTGGCTCGCCGTCCGGCCGTCGGTTCGCTGGCCGGCGAGCCAAATCAAAGTCGGCTTCTCTGGAGAATTTTATCAAACAGTTGGCGGGCGTGGCCAAAAATGGCCGAATCTGACCTGTTCCGGCGACTCGGTGGACTCCGGCCGGCCCACTTACCTTTGGTGAAGACGTATGCACAGTGGAGGACGACGGTATGGGCCGGGACTCGCGCCGGCCGTCTAGCGCGAATCCCGGCCCATACCGTCGTCCTCCACTGTGCATACGTCTTCACCAAAGGTAAGTGGGCCGGCCGGAGTCCACCGAGTCGCCGGAACAGGTCAGATTCGGCCATTTTTGGCCACGCCCGCCAACTGTTTGATAAAATTCTCCAGAGAAGCCGACTTTGATTTGGCTCGCCGGCCAGCGAACCGACGGCCGGACGGCGAGCCAAGCGGTCGGTGACGCTGGTGGCCGCCCCAGGGGCCGTTCCAGGGGGCAGCTACGGCCTGGGTCAGCCGGCGGACGGCCAATTTTGGCTCCGCCGGTGACTCTCTCCGCGGATCTGCGAATCGGGTCGGATTCGACCCGAATCAGCAGATCCGACCCGGGTCAACTCCCGGGTCGGATCCGTTGACTCGGGTTGATTCTGACCTACCCGAATCAGTCGACCCGACCCGGTCAACGACCGGGTCGGGTCCGTTGACTCGGGTCGGTCTTGTCCGACCCGGATCAGCCGATCCGACCCGGGTCAACGATCCGGGTCGGATCCGTTGACCCGGGTCGGTTCCGACCGACCCAGATCCGACCCGACCGGTTTTTTTATTTTTATTTTTATTTTTATTTTATTTTATTTAAAAAAATTCGAAAAAAATTTTAAAAAAAATTAAAAAAATTAATTAAAAAAAAGGTTTTTATTTTCCTTTTTCTTTTCCGTTTTTTAATTAAAAATAAAAAAAATAATATTTTCAAATAATAATAATATTTTCGTTTTTTTAATTATATATATATATTTTTTTTCCGAAAAAAAAAAAAATTCCGAAATTTTTTTATGTAGGAGTTATCTGAGTGTTTTAATCCGTTATAATTATGCATGTGTTGTTTTATTTAAATTCAATAAGCCTGAAGTCGCGCGGTGATATTTTGCATGTTTTATTTTTATTATCGTTGCGTAGTTATTATGCATGTTTTTAGTACAATTGCATGAACTGCTGTGTTTTTGAATGTCATCTGGCTTAGTTAGGGCTAGAACAATAGGTTGCATGACTGCTAATCATTTTATGATTATGCACTCGCTTGATCACCTCACATGTTAGGAGAAAGGTCCTAAAATCAATCCAAACTGCTTGACAAATGTTTTCAAAAAATAAACAGGGTAGAATGGTACCGAAAGGGCATTAGTTATCCAACTAATGTAACCAAGTCCCCGAATTCAGTTAATCTCTGGTTCGTAGGAATAGGGTGATTCTCCCATCACCTTATTTGGGTTTCTAATCGACCCACCTCAAATCGATTAGTGGCGACTCCTCGGTATAAACCATTTGCATGTTAAATATTTAAACCTTAAGTCGCGATATGGTATGGGCTTGGGAGAGCCCGAGTTAAGTCCTAAACCTAGACTTAGGACGTACCAGGCGAGCCCCCCTGCTTTTTGCATGTTGTCCAAAGAGGGCTCGGGAGTTCGGTCGCGACAGACTGATCCGGGTCGGATCGGTCGATTCGGGTCGGTTCCGACCGACCCGGATCGACAGATCCGACCCGGGTCAATTCCCGGGTCGGATCCGTTGACCGGGTCGGTTCCGACCCGATCCGAATTGACCGATCTGACCCAAAGAAACAAGAAGAAAAGAAGAAAAAAAATCAAGTCTGGCCAGGTCGGGGCCGGACCGACCCGGCCCGTTCCTTTTCCCCCCCCCCGCGCGGCCCAGCTTCCCCTCCCCGCGCGGCCCAGCCCTCTTCTCCTCTTTTCTTTTTTTCTTTTCCTCCCCGCACGGCCCAGCTCCCTCGCGCGGCCCGTCTCTTTTCTTTTTTTTCCCTCCTGCGCCAGCCCAGCCCGCGCCTCTCCTTCCTCCGCGCCAGCCCAGCCCGGCTTCTCCTTCTCCCCCACGCGCGACCGTCACTGTCCACGCCCCTGTCCGCCTCTGCTTCGCATCGTCACGCCGACGCACGGCGGCGCCGCCCCTCGTCATCATCGTCAGCAGCCAGAGGAGGGCCGAACAAGCACGCCGACGGGACTAGTCGCCAGTCTGTCGCGACCGAACTCCCGAGCCCTCTTTGGACAACATGCAAAAAGCAGGGGGGCTCGCCTGGTACGTCCTAAGTCTAGGTTTAGGACTTAACTCGGGCTCTCCCAAGCCCATACCATATCGCGACTTAAGGTTTAAATATTTAACATGCAAATGGTTTATACCGAGGAGTCGCCACTAATCGATTTGAGGTGGGTCGATTAGAAACCCAAATAAGGTGATGGGAGAATCACCCTATTCCTACGAACCAGAGATTAACTGAATTCGGGGACTTGGTTACATTAGTTGGATAACTAATGCCCTTTCGGTACCATTCTACCCTGTTTATTTTTTGAAAACATTTGTCAAGCAGTTTGGATTGATTTTAGGACCTTTCTCCTAACATGTGAGGTGATCAAGCGAGTGCATAATCATAAAATGATTAGCAGTCATGCAACCTATTGTTCTAGCCCTAACTAAGCCAGATGACATTCAAAAACACAGCAGTTCATGCAATTGTACTAAAAACATGCATAATAACTACGCAACGATAATAAAAATAAAACATGCAAAATATCACCGCGCGACTTCAGGCTTGTTGAATTTAAATAAAACAACACATGCATAATTATAACGGATTAAAACACTCAGATAACTCCTACATAAAAAAATTTCGGAATTTTTTTTTTTTTCGGAAAAAAAATATATAATTAAAAAAAAACGAAAATATTATTATTATTTGAAAATATTATTTTTTTTATTTTTAATTAAAAACGGAAAAGAAAAAGGAAAATAAAAACCTTTTTTTTAATTAATTTTTTTTATTTTTTTTTAAATTTTTTTCGAATTTTTTTAAATAAAATAAAATAAAATAAAAATAAAATAAAAAAAAACCGGTCGGGTCGGATCTGGGTCGGTCGGAACCGACCCGGGTCAACGGATCCGACCCAGATCGTTGACCCGGGTCGGATCGGCTGATCCGGGTCGGACAAGACCGACCCGAGTCAACGGACCCGACCCGGTCGTTGACCGGGTCGGGTCGACTGATTCGGGTAGGTCAGAATCAACCCGAGTCAACGGATCCGACCCGGGAGAAAATAATTATAACTGATTAAAACACTCAGATAACTCCTACATAAAAAAATTTCGGAATTTTTTTTTAAATAATATTTTAATAGACCATATTAACACAAATATGCCTAATTTCTACATGCAATGCATTTAAATAGAAATATTTTTTCTTAGGAATTAAAGAAAATTAATTCCTAAATTTTGTGCAATTTAATTTTGGGCAAATTAAAAATAGGTGTCAACAAGGACTAAGAGTCATTCTCCCATGGCTATTGTGCTTTTTAATTGGAAATATTGTCCAAGAAGTTTTAAGCCGTCTATGTCACTACAGTGCAATCAAATATATAAAATACCATTTTACGTCCCCTTTCTTGTTTGAATTACGGTGATATGGAATTAAATTTCTTCATTTTGTCTTAGGACTAAGTCTCATTCTTCCCATGGCTATTGTGATTTTTAATTGGAAAAATTGTCCAAGAAGTTTTAAACCTATTGTATGACAATTAATTCAATCATAAACTTTCCAATTTGATCAATGTAATATTAAACTTTTTGACAATTTTTCAATTTAGTCTATTCGATTTCGCCAAGAAATGATGACGTGGAGGTCTAGTCGACGCTGACCATTCTACGTGACATGACCAGTAACTAACGCCGAAGAAATGAATCGAAATGACGTTGTGTTGGAAATTTTTTCAAATTTCCTTAATTGTTATTCTCTTCCTTCGCTTTTGTTTCTTTTATTCTTTTCTTTTCTTTCATACACCAGCCTTTATCTTCTTGGGGGCTCGTCGACCGTTGGCTAGGGTCGCAACCCTCACCAACCACGAGGCAAGAATGAGGCGGAGACCATCTACAAGGAGCTCATCAAGAAGGACAACACCGAGTTCGAGTCGTTGGAAATATTGAATAAATGTCTCTTTTTAAGCCGTCTATGTCATCACAATGCAATGAATGTATAAAACACCATTTTATGTCCCATTACTTGTTTGAATTATGGTGATATGGATTAAAATTTCTTCATTTTGTCCTAGGACTCAGCCTATTCATATAATTATACTATTAGAACGAGGGTATGAATATTTTTCGTTGTGCGATGTGGCATGACATTCGATTGTAGTTTTATTCACGACTGACTTCAATTAAATGTATGTTTTAGGGTTTCGTGAAAAATAAATGATTTTAAGAACATATTCGTAAAAATGATTGTTTAAATCGTTTACAAGAATGAATAAACGAAAAATATTTACATCATCTACAAAAATGTTTAGACATAAATTATTATTGAGGACAAAACCATTTTACAATGAGTAATTATTTTAAGTGATACAAACAATCATTTATAGGAAAATATTTTCCAAATCGTTCATTTTTTGTGGAAAAAACGGAACCTTAATTTCTTAATATGTCCTCATTTTATAATGTTTAAAATAACCGTTATATTGAAATTTTGGAAGGAATTAATCACGTTGCCTTTTGAATAACGAGGCATGAATTATGAAGTACACTTAACACACTGTTTTGACCCAATTTGACCTCTTTTTTAGGTGGCGAATGATGGTCGTATCTATTTCTATACAAATATACTATTAGAAAGAGGGCATGAGATGATGAATGATTGCTTAAATCATTTACAAAAATGAAAAAAGTGAAAAATATTTTCATCTTGCATAAAAATGTTTAGACAAAAATTGTTATTGATTATAAAAACATTTTGCATTGGCTAATTATTTTAAGTGATATAAACAATCATTTTTAGGAAATTATTTTTTAAATTATTCATTTTTTGCAAACCAAACGGAGCCTTAATTTCTTAATTCTGTAACTGATTTCAAATATATACATTTTATTTAATCAATTTTTTTTATTACAATATAAATATCGTCGACATAAAGTTCTTTTATTGAGCTATCAAGGTTAAATTCTAAAGCAAATCAAGAAGGTAATTAAAGACGCCATCTAGGTTTTTGATATTACCACGTCGGATTTTTTGTAACTGAAATAGAAACTTAGTTTGAATAGTTGCTATATTCACACAGAAGGAAGAGTGTCAAAGATTTCAGATATACCACTAAGAAATCATTCAGCATTAATTTCCATAACAAGGACATTTTTTTTTGGTCGAACCATAGCAAGGACATTGAATGAGATATATATGTCACCACCTATTTGATACTCACTAAGTCTTGTCAAACCTTCGCTTTAAAGTCACAAAATATTTTCCCTAATCTCATTTGATTCCATATTTTCTCTATATAAATTGGATTGAATATTTGACAAATGTCTGTTTTAATTCTTCAATAAATACATAAGACTTTCCAATCCATTGAAGATTTTTAAATATGAACTTTTGACATTTTCCACTGTTGTGAATATTTACTGCAGCTTTTCTTCAATATTTTTGGTTGTGAGAGTTGTTTGGCAAGTACCTCCAAAAGCTACGACACCTTACAATACTTTTTTAGGAAGTCATTTGGATGAGGGGCTTTGACATATGTCACGATAAAGTTTAATGACAACATTGAACAAATTAAAAGTTCATGGATCATATTGCACATTGGATTAAAGTTCAAAAACCACAATGAACAAATTAAAAGTTCAGGGATCACATTGCATATTTAGCTAAAGTTCAGAGATTGTTTGTGCCATTTTTCCTATCTTGAAATATTCCTTGATTTGTATATATAACATTTTTTACTCTATATCTTGCGTCTAATTCATACATGGGAGAGATATAATAAACTACTGCTTCAATTTGGCATCATCGCATATTTACGTACATGCCAAATTATAAAGATTGGCGTCTAATAAATCATTGCTCCACTTTGAGACATGATCCAGACTCATTCAACAAGAGAAAGAACAATGAGTCCCCGTCCATCCCTCTCCATTCTCACCTCCCTCCACGCTGCATCTGCAGATGGTGGTACCAACAACGTAATTCAGGAAACGTGCAAGAAATGCGCCCAAGGAGACCCCACCAACGTCAGCTACAAGTTCTATGTCGCGTCGCTCAAGTCGAACCCGAACAGCCGCTGTGCCGACCTCCGGGGGCTCGGCCTCATCTCCGTCGAGCTACTGCGGCACGACGTGTCGGACACGAAGCTTCTTCTGAAGAGCGAGAAGATGGATCCATTCATCAAAGCATGCTTGCAAGATTGCTTGGAGTTGTACTCCGACGCGGTCCCGACGGTTAATGAGGCGATCGGAGCCTACAAGGATGAGAAGTATGAGGACGTGAATATCGACTTGAATGATGGGTTCGCTGTCTGGACGGTTAACATATCACTTAATTTATCATCTTCGTACTTCTCGTATTTATCGTCTTCGCCTTTCTCCACAGAATGCTCTGGCTCGCTCTGATGTTGAAGTAACTCTTTGACCATGTTTGCATGCAATTTAATTTAACCTTTGTTGGCCGTAGAGACATGGCTTTTTTAACGACATAATTTTATCATGACCATGTCTCTATATTTTAAACAAATTGTACCTTGCTTTATCTTTCTCTCTAGCGAATTAAATGCCACGGAACCACTCAAATATGGAGTCAACGAGTTTTGGTAAATATACACGAAACCAAATAAATTGAGTGTCATTTACAATGTCATTTTTAGTATGTACGTAGGTAACTGCACTATGATGTTACTAGACATGAAAGCAAGATTACATAGAGCACTCGCAGCACACCCATGTATATACTAAAAAAAAACATTGTAAATCTCAATCAATTTACCTACTTTCGTGTAAATTCATCAAAACTCGTGAACTCCATGACCGAGTGGTTCCGTGGCATTTAATTTGCCAAAGAGAAGGATAAAGCATGATATAATCTGCTTAGAATATAATATCTTATTTTCAAGATGTAGGTGGGTCTGCCATTGGTGCTATATGCAATATTGCTTTCATCCCTAGGTGTGTCATTGGTGCTATATACAATATTGCTTTCATCCTTGAGGTGGGTGTGCCGTTGGTGCTATATGTAATATTGCCTACATACTAAAAATAACATTGTAAATCACACTTAATTTATCTGTTTTCATGTACATTTATCGAACTTGTTGACTCCATAATCAAGTGGTTCCATGGCATTTAATTCGCCAAAGAGAATGATAAAGCTTGACACAATCTGATTAAAATACAGAGACATGGCCATGATACTCGATTATGGAGTCAATGAGTTTTGGTGATTTACAATGCTATTTTTAGTATGTACGTGGCTATTATTTCATGCCTAATAACATTCTCTTCATAGTGGAGTTTACAGTGAGCATCAGTGGCACAACCACGTACATATTAAAAATAACATTGTAAATCACACTCAATTTATCTACTTTTGTGTATATTCACCAAAAACTCATTGACTCCATAATCAAAGATATGTGTGTTAGTCAGATTTTAATGGTGGTTACATATTGGAGAGAAGCCTTTCCATCAAGATCACCATTTTCACATCCCCTATTGGAAGCTCGGTGACTGGAATTAAAGAAAATATGAGCTCTAGGCTGCCGCCGAGGGTGTCCTAGAAGGAAAAGCGATACTGAATTTGAGGTAGTTTTGACTTTAGAGAGACATGGGGATGTCGATGAAAGCAATATTACATAGAGCACCAACGGCATACCCACGTACATATTAAAAATAACATTGTAAATTACACTCAATTTATCTGCTTTCGTGTACATTCATCAAAACTCTTTGACTCCATAATCGAGTGGTTCCATGGCATTTAATTCACCAAAGAGAATGATAAAACATGATACAATTTGTTTAAAATACAAAGACATGGCCATGATACTCGACTACGGAGTCAACGAGTTTTGGTGATTTAAAATACATGGAGCACCAACATTTCATAGAATTTAATTTGCCAAAGAGAAAGATATATCAAGATATAATATGTTTAAAATATGGAGATGACATAAAAGCAAGATTACATATAGCACCAACGGCACATCCATGTACATACTAAAAATAACATTGTAAATCATCATGAGGAGAGCCTTACTAGGCATGAAAGCAAGATTACATAGAGCACCAGTGGCACACCATGTACGTACATACTAAAAATAACATTGTAAATCATCAAAACCCATTGACTCCATAATCGAGTATCATGGCCATGTCTTTGTATTTTAAACAAATTATATCCTACTTTATCCTTCTCTTCGGCGAATTAAATGCCACGGAACCACTCAATTATGGAGTCAACGAGTTTGATAAATGTACATGAAAACAGACAAATTAAGTGTGATTTACAGTGTTATTTTTAGTATGTAGGCAATATTACATATAGCACCAACGGCACACCCACCTCAAGGATGAAAGCAACATTGCATATAGCACCAGTGGCATATCCACCTACATCTTGAAAATAAGATATTATATTCTAAGCAAATTATATCTTGCTTTATCCTTCTCTTTGGCAAATTAAAGGCCACGGAACCACTCGATCATGGAGTTCACGAGTTTTGATGAATGTACACGAAAGTAGATAAATTGAGTGAGATTTACAATGTTTTTTTTAGTATATACATGGGTGTGCTACTGGTGCTCTATGTAATCTTGCTTTCATGTCTAGTAACACTCTCATCATAGTGCAGTTACCTATGTACATACTAAAAATGACATTGTAAATGACACTCAATTTATTTGGTTTCGTGTATATTTACCAAAACTCGTTGACTCCATAATCGAGTGGTTCCGTGGCATTTAATTCGCTAGAGAGAAAGATAAAGCAAGGTACAATTTGTTTAAAATATAGAGACATGGTCATGATAAAATTATGTCGTTAAAAAAGCCATGTCTCTATGGCCAACAAAGGTTAAATTAAATTGCATGCAAACATGGTCAAAGAGTTACTTCAACATCAGAGCGGGCCAACATTATAGGGGCTAAGACTTGGGCTTAATATAATTTATCCAACATTAAAATGAAGATTGAAATTTCACAATAAGACATGCATGGATGTTTCTATGCCAGAAGAAAGTAGGTTTAATGGATATATATGTAGATGATGTCACCAATGAGATTAAGCATGGATAAGTTTTACTGCTTGCGGAGAGCCTTTGTTGTGGTTGACTACTTCTTTAGACTCATATGCATTAATTTGATACTCATATACCTGGTTTGACTCATATGCATTAATTTGATGCTCATATACCTGGTTTATGTTGTTTTGTGAATTAGGTTGTGTCATAACATTGAATGCATTGGAAAATATGGTTTTGCTTGAGTTAGATATTGTTAATGCTCCGATGTTATATATAGCATGATGAAAATTATTTATTCTAACTTTCACAATATGTAATTAATAATTTTCTCTTTTGCATGATGTGTCTTCCCTCAGTAGTTTATTGGAGTGTGTCTAGATTGTTACTCGGTATCCTTGTTTTCTGCTCGAAATACTTGCTTTTGTTTTGTGTGATGCTAAATCACTGATCTTTTTGGTAGCGTTGTTATTGGGATAGAAGGTGGTGTTGCTCCATTGGTTGCCCTCGTTCAGTTGAAGTAAGTCTTTGACCGCTCTGATGTAGGCATGCAATTTAATTAAACCTTTGTTGGCTAGACATGGCTTTTCTAACGACATGATTTTATCATGGCCATGTCTTTGTATCTCTATTTTAAATATATTGTATTCTGCTTTATCCTCTTTGGCGAATTAAATGCCACGGAACCACTTGATTTTGTAGTCAACGAGTTTTGGTGAATATACACGAAAGTAGATAAATTGTGTTATTTTCAAGATGTTGGAGGGTGTGCTGTTGGTGCTCTATGTAATTTTGCTTTCAACATCTTGAAAATAATATTGTAAATCACACTCAATTTATCTAGTTTGGTGTACATTCATCAAAACTTGTGAATTCCACGACTGAATGGTTTAGTAGCATTTAATTCACCAAAGAGAAGATAAATCAGGATATAATCTGTTTAAAATACAGAGATGATATGATTTTATCATGGTCATGTCTCAGTATTTTAATCAGATTGTGTCCTACTTTATCCTTCTCTTCGGCGAATTAAATGCCATAGAACCACTTGATTATGGAGTCAGCGAGTTTTGGTGAATATACACGAAAGCAAATAAATTGAATGTGATAGTGTTACCAGGCATGAAACCAAGATTACATAGAACACGCACACCCACATACATATTAAAAATAAGATTGTAAATCACCAAAACTCAATGACTCCATAATCAAGTATCATGGTCATGTCTCTATATTCTAAACACATTATATCCTATTTTGTCCTTCTCTTTGGCGAATCAAACGCCATGGAACCACTTGATTGTGGAGTCAACGAGTTTTGATAAATGTAACGAAAGCAGATAAATTGAGTGTGATTTACAATGTTATTTTTAGTATGTGCATTGGAAGTGCCAACACCCCATTCCCCCTCTCAAGTCCATGTGCAAGTGATAAATGAGTTACAAGAATGTATGAGTAATTGCCTTTATAGATGAATCAGGAATGATAGAATTGGAAACAAAAAAGTGGTCAGACATAACGGTGATTATCGATAAGATAGGCATCACATGCTGATCAGAATTTTCAGAGCCAAGAGAATGCCAGAAAATGGTCAATTAAGAGGCATTAAGATGATGAGTAATGAAATTGTGGAGGACGAGCAGGAGGAATTGAGCATATGTTGAGGAGAGACAAGTGTGTATTTGGAAAGAAACTTCGTTTGATACCGATGAGACCAACTACAGATACTATCTTACTCATAAATGACAGAAATCATGGACTGAAGGAGATATAGATGAAAGAAATTATTGCATGGTATTCACAAAATTGAAGGAAGAATGTAAAGGTCACGACATGCATAAGCAAGTATCCAAACAACAAAAGACGTGTGATGAAGTTGTGATTTCACTAAGACATTCTGTGTGATAAGAAATTACATTGAATTACATTAAGCGTGTATCAAAAATTCAGGGACGATATTAAACAAATTAAAAGTTTGAGGACTACATTACATATTATGTCAAAGTTCATGAACTGTGTGTGTCATTTCCCTAAAATGAATCCTCTAATTAAATTTGTACTTTCTTGTTCCTGGAAAATTCTAAGAACAAGGATCATCATATATTTTGCTGTTGGGCAATGCTAGCGTAACGGTCCCGTTATTGCTTGAAAATGACGATGCAATTTCAACCATCACTTTCACTTCAAGAGGAACCGGCTACTGGATTTGTTCAAATATTCCTTTTTTTCATCCTGACCTCACATGTTCTCTTGATCTCCAGACCAACTTTCTCCGTGGGAATTCTTATTGTCAGATACAAATCCTTCTTTTTGATTTTGCAAAATTTAGCGCTCAATTGCTATGAAAATCCGGAGAGTTACAAAGTTAAGAAAACATTAGAAACATGGTAAACTAAATCAAATCACATTTTACAATATTAACTTTAAATTTCCTTTTAGTACACTTCTTTAGGTTGCATTTTTCAATCTAAGTAAATGCTTATTCGGGATAAGACGGCGGTAGCCAATTTGACCATAATCACTTTCACTTCAATCTGAGCTTGCCATGAAGGGGTTATCCTCAACAAGCATTTTCTTAGATTGAAAAATACTAATGTATTCTAAAGAAGCGTGCTAAGAGGAAATGTAGAGTTAACGTGGTAAAATGTGATTCGATTTAGTGTGTTTCTAATGTTCTCTTAACTTTGTAATATCTCAAGAGAACATGTGATGTCAGGATGAAAAAATTTAAAAAAAAGAGAGAAAAGTTTTTTTAATTTTCCTTTCCGCTGCAACCCATCGAACAACCTTCCCCTTTTTTTTTTATATACACAAATCCGCTAGCCGGTTCCTCTTGAAGTGAAAGTGATGGCTGAAATTACTCCGTCATCTTCAATCAATCACGGTGCCATCACGCCAGCATTATTCTTTGCTATTTGCCAACCAAAGAAAGAGATTAAGCTCTTTTATTTATAAGGTTTAGACGCATTCAAAATGTATCGGGTTTGAGTTTATGAAGAAACCCGACCCAAATAAGGTTTTATGTTTCAATCACCAGTTTTGCTTGGTCATAGCAGTCAAACGGTACCAATATTGTGTACTTATTTGCTGCTAATTCTTGTTGGACATAGTAATGGACAAAAAGATCGTGAATAAACGGTACCAACAACCCTAACCTTGACGTTTCTTCGGCCAGAAGCACTTGGTGATATACACGTAACGAAATTTTCGTAGAGCTACCAAACGATATGTAGTGAGTTGACGTGCAATTTCAGTAGGCCCAAAATGATGAAGTAGAGGCCGGATCTGGAGTAAGCAAATAGGATGGACTTTGGGTCCGGAATCCACCACCCCAAAACAAGTTTGGAATCGAGACTTTAGTGCGTTAGAATAATGTTCGTTTCAACATGTATCTCTAAACTTTTATCCAAATATAAATTACTCGTCACGTCTAATGATATGTGCACGACATGCCAAATAACGCTAGTCAAATCGAGTCTTTTCTTGCTCGAGTGAGTACAAAAAAATGCGTGATTAGCTTCGCTTCTCAGCCTAGAAAGTTTACACTTGAAGTACGGGATAATTCCGGAGTCATACGTATTCTTCTGGCCTCATCGAGAGTGGCCCACGTATGGATACTCATATCGTGGGTCTAATTCACGCGTGGGAGAGATATAATAAATTACTGCTGCAAATTTGGCATCATCGCATGTATATGTCCCCGACAAAATGCAAAGATTAGCGTCTAAATGAGTCGTTCCTCCACTTCGGGACATGATCCGAACTCACTCAACAAGAGAAAGAACAATGAGTCCCTGTCCTTCCCTCTCCCTCCTCCTCGTCTTCTTCCTCACCTCCCTGCACGCTGCATCTGCAGATGGCGGTGCCAGCTGCATCATCCACGAAACATGCCAGAAATGCGCCCAAGAAGATCCCACCAACGTCAGCTACAAGTTCTGTGTCGCATCACTCGAGTCAAACCCGAACAGCCGCCATGCCGACCTCCGGGGGCTCGGCCTCATCTCCATCAAGCTGCTGCGGCACAATGTGACCAGCACGAGGGCTTATGTCAAGAAGCTTCTGAAGAGCAAGAAGACTGATCCGTTCGTCAAAGCATGCTTGCAAGATTGCTTGGAGCTGTACTCCGACGCGGTCCTGACGCTTAAGGAGGCGATCAGAGCCTACAAGGACGTGAAGTACCGGGATGTGAACATCGACTTGAGCTCAGTGATGGATGCCGCGACGACATGCGAGGATGGGTTCACAGAGAAAGGCGAGGCATCGCTGTTGACCGAGAGGAACAAGGACGAGTTTCGGTTGTCGGCTTTGGCTCTCTCGATTGTGACGATACTCTCGCGTTCTTCCCATTAGTTAGGGTCGAACGTCGTGGCCTTTCATTGCCGTCGACTCCTGTATCGTCGTGTTTGGTACTTACTTGATCATGCACTTGAATTGTTTATTCGTTTGCTTATGAACTGGAATGATAACGCTGTGGTTTTCTCGTATGATTTATTGATTATATCGGAGTTCTTGGCGCTTGTCACTGCGGCCTCTCCATTTGCTGTTTCTCTTTCTCCGTGTGATTAATCGAATGATTTTGGAAGATGAAGGAGATCCGATGGGTGTCCGCGTGTCATCGTCTTCTCGCTGCTTTAAGGCTAACTTCCATGATCAATGCTTTTCGTGTACTTCAGGTTGATGTTCTTTAATGAAGTTGCTTCGGAGAGTTGGTCTTTGCTTACGTGTAGCATGATGTGATAAATTGTATGCAATACACTTTGTTGGTATACTAGTGCGCTTGCTAATATTTCTAAGGTGTCCTCATTTCAAATTCACTCCGGAGAAAGTACGCGACACTTTTTATTCAAGAATTCATGTTATGGATTGTTCGTTCATTATATTTTAGCGACGGAAAAAACCCATCACTATAGGACCCCATGGGTCTAGGTTGAACGGTGAAATAAGACGTTTGACATACTCCATCTGGATGGGGTTATTGCGATGGAATTATGCTCGTCTGTAAAGACTTATGAAAATAGATGACCAATTTTTGTCCATCATGAATGGCCTTTTGAAGGAAATTAAAATGGCATATACCAACCGAATAATTCATTGCTTTGGTGTTTTATGCCAAACCATGAAGGCTATCCGAAAATCGGATTGCTGATGAGATTCCTTCCTCAATACATTCACCAAACATCGATATATATTCCTTCCTTGAAACATTTACCAAACACCGATATATATTGGGAGTGGACTACCAATCAATTACAAGCATTGATACCAATATGTTGGAAATGCATAGCAAAAGCCCGGTACCAATTGGACTCATCTTCACTAAAAAACGTAAGCTAGTGAGAACTAACTATTATATATTAACCGCTCAAATCATACCAATTCTCATGGGTTTTATATTTCAGAAATTCATTTCAATAGTATGTTTACTAAAACTCCTTTTCTATCTTTTCATCTCCTACGAAAATTTAACAGTATAAGAGCAATAGAAGTGAAAATAAAGTGGAAAGAAAATCAAAGAAAATATCATGTAAAAATTATATATACCGTCTATTAGATAATCGAATGATGTAGAACCATTTGTCTTATAAATAAATTGAATTTACACTTATCAAACATTAGATGATCGTGATTCCACAATTTTTTATATTTTCTGTTTATATATAAAACAATTGCTGTTACATAATCTAAAAATTAAATTCATGAAACTAGTAAATATGGCGAAACTGAACACCGGTAAAACTTAGGAATTGGTGAATACTATTTCTATCATGAAATGCATTAAATGATTTTTTTTTATGTAAACAGATCTCTGAATTTACAATGATCTAAAGTTGACATGCTGCAATAACATTAAAATTAAAACAGAAAAATGACAGCTTCATAAAAACGTGAATCGCGCGAAGAAATGATTTCACTGACCCTAGCGACGTCCGTGGAATCCTGTAAAGCGAAAGTTTACGTAATAGATTCGCCCTTGACTTCTTCTATCAAAGATTCTGTTAGGTTATGTCTCGAATTTGAAGCCGTGTATGAAATCCAATCCTATTGGATGATGTATATCGGTCCTAATTGCATGTATTTATTTATTGTGGATAAATACCAAGGTCGGCTACCTCGGTGGGACTCCTAAGCAACAGAAGAAATCGCAAAAGAAAATGAAAAACGAAAGGGGGAGGACGTTATGCTGATTGGTCTTATCTGTTATAGCGGTCTCTATCTAGAAAAGAATTTGACCGCACAAAAGAAAGAAAAGAGTGTTGGTTTGACTTTCCTTCTTTAAGGCTTTACAAAGGCAAATGCATTGACATTCCTCTTTGTTCTTCATCTTCGAAGAAGAGAACCAATTTCGTGGAATGTTTCAAAGCGACCAGGCCAGATTGTTCGAGCTGCACGAGCATTCATGGTTCTGGTGAGTCTTCTCGAACCCAAAAGTCCGTTTTTTCGCGCATACGACAGAGGAAAAAACTTAGGGTTTTTCGCATTCTCTTCGGTTTTTTGTGATCTGTTTCGCTTAACCAAGAAGATTGAAGGTCGGGGTTATTTACTGTTCGTGCTCGTTCCATGTTGCAGAGGAGTTGTTGCCATCAAGAACGGAATTTCCACTTCCTGCCATCGAAACCCTCCCAACATCGAATAACCACAGCAAGAAAATCAGGAAAATGCACAACTCTTCCCCAAGAAACGATGTTCCAGAGTCCAGCAGCGCCGGATCATCCTCCCCGCCAGAATCATCTGACCAAAACAACCAAGCTCCGATGAAGAACACCTTTTATGGCTGTAACCTCCTCCCGAGCAAAGCTGTTGAAGGCGTGGGGAGGGCCCCGAACATTCACCACGAGGTCGAACGCGACCAGGTCAAGATCCGGGATGAAGATCCGCTCCCCCGGTCCAACTCTCACGACCACCCGACCCTCTATAAGGTCATCGATGAGTTCGATCTTGGGACGGAGAAGCTGCCGGTCAGGGACCGCATAGCCTTTGATAACATGTTCCGTCACTGGCCTGCGTCCATCGTGCAAAACATACAGGCAGGCCACAGGCACTACGTGACGGTACGCGACGACACAGTATGCAATCACGGCGGCAGGGGTGGCAACAACAATTGCGCCAATCGGCCTTTGTATTTCCGCGGCTTGAATGTATACTTCGCTAGGTGTCACAGGACCGGCCATTACTTTCTGAATTTGAGCGATGTGTTCCTGGCGAGACAAATCAAGGTCGGCGATATCATTCTATTCAGGTGGGACACTCAGAATGGATGCTTCATTATGGAGGTTGTGAGCGTCGGGACCTAACAAAGCACATTGCATGCATGGATGTGCAAATCTTTTGTAAAAAAGAAACCAAAATGTTATGAATTGAGATTTACAGATATAGGGGAGAGATTTACGGAGGTGATTGGATTTCTTTCCTTTTCTTTTCTCTTTTAAATATTTCTCTTCTGGATGATGAGAAGCGTCATGCACTGTGTAGGGTGAGTTAATGTGACATATGAGTTTGGTACAACGCCTGTATTTAAGTACTTTTGCGTTGAAGTTGACTAGCTTGAAATAGCTCCGCATTGAGTCATCGCTGAGGGGTTGCGAAGAAAACTGTTCAAAAATAGAGAGGTTTCGATGTAAGATTTATATTTGCATAAGGGATTAACAACCTTTACGATTAGGGGATGAATTGGATGGATTTAGTTTACCCTCCTTGAATAGACTCGTGTTATCTCTTTCAAAATTCATTGAGTATAACTATCCAATTAATTTAGATTCAAAACGCTAATTGTCATATTGAACAAAACGTTAAATCCGACCAAGCCCTCTAGCCACTCAGCCTCCCGCCATTAACCATGACTCCAGCGGCCTCTCTCTCTCTCTCTCATCAATATATGATTTCTAAACATAATTTCCTTAATTACGTCACTACATGGTATGGGCCGGTTTAGTTCTTGGTCCATAAATTTGGATTACAAATAAATGGGTCAAAACGGGTTAAATGTGTCAATTTGGATCGCGTCATTTATTGCCCAACCCAACCCACCCATTTGATAGGCCTAGTCACATTCAAGCATATTTCAAAAATGCCATTTTTCTTTCCAAAAATACCTGTCCCTGAACACCCAAAATGCTTAAAATCAATCAAAAGCCAAACAATCTAAACCGTGAACAACATGCTAGAACGAGTTTGCAGGGATCGGCAATTTAATTATTTCGATGTGGGATTTTGCTTAATGATATTATTAAGGTCCTTGCAAAAATATTGGTACGTACGTGGTTATTGGCTCAAAAGTGAAGTGTATATTTTTAACATTTGAACAAAATGTCTTTAAGAAACTATAAATTCCGTATATACATAGGGCCGGTTAGGCAAAAGGACACTATAAGTGCCATAACTTGTGTACGGCACTCACTTTGGTGCCATAACTTTTTTTCGGATCACTTTGGTGCCAAGTCGGAGGAAAAACGATCACTTAAGTGTCATAACTTTTTTTTGGATTACTTTAGTGCTAAAATTTTTGAAAAACGATCACTTAAGTGCCAATCTCCGGCGAAACTCCGGCGAGTCACGTCAGCTTCAAAAATTAATAAAAAAAATGCCACGTCAGATTTCCGGCAAAAAATTGTGTACTGCACCGGAGTTGGCACTTAAGTGATCGTTTTTCAAAAATTTTAGCACTTAAGTGATCGTTTTTCAAAAATTTTAGCACTAAAGTGATTCAAAAAAAAGTTATGGCACTAAAGTGAGCGCCGTACACAAGTTATGACACTTTTAGTGTTCTTTTGCCGGGCCGGTTGGGTCTCAAGGAATGAAGAATATTCTAGGCCAACTAGATTATTTGGGATGATAGGGAGAAGAACACTAGAAGTGCCAAAACTTATATACGGCGCTCACATTAGTGCCTAAAATTTTTGACGGCTCACTTAAGTGCCAAATCGGAAGAAAAACGATCATTTAACTGTCAACAGGCGAGAAATTCCGATCAAATTAATATGTGATTTTTATAATTAAAATTTTCATCTTAGTTGGATTTTTTTTAAATAAGTCTACGTGGCATTTCCATGTGTACATTTAGATTTTTTAAATATATATTTTTATTTTTTTCCTTCTTTTCTTCTTCTTCTACCTCCGATCACCAGCCACAGCCAGCCGCCTGGCCTTGCCCGGACGAGACCGCCGTCACCCGCCACAGACGAGGCCTGGTTGACCCTCGCCTGGGCGAGGGCGGGTGAGGCCGGCCATTGCCATGGCCACAGCGGCCTCGCGGGGCGTCACCTTCCCCCGGGCAACAGCCGACCTTGCTAGATCTGATGAGGGTCGGCCTCGCCTCGCCGGGGCTCGCCCTCGCCCAGGCGAGGCAAGGCCGACCCTCGTCAAATCCGGTGAGGTCGGCCGTCGCCTGGGGGAAGGCGATGCCCCGCGAGGCCGTCGTGGCCACGGCGACGGCTGGCCTCGCCGAATTTGGCGAGGGTTGACCTTGCCTTGCCTGGGCAAGGGCAAGCCCCAGCGAGGCTGGCCGTTGCCCAGGCCACGACGACCTCGCCGAGCGCTGCCTTCCCCCGGGCGACACTTGGAGAGGTCGTCATGGCCTGGGCGACGGCCGACCTCGCCGGATCTTGCCCTCGCCCAGGCAAGGCGAGGCCGACCCTCGTAGGGGCTCGCCCGCCCTTGCCCAGGCCAAGGTCGGCCTGGTGGTGGGCGATGGTGGCCTCGTCTAGGTGGCTGGCCGTGGTCGGCCTTCGATCACCGACGATGACTGTCACGCCCCGAACTCTCACGGACTCGCGACATCCCATCCATGGTCAATCATTGAATGCGACGTCCCAGGCATGTCGCCGACCCAACCCAAACATTAGATATTAGGCACGCGCGGAAATAAAATGAAATAACCCAGACATATAATAATGAAGAAGGGGTAGCAAAAGCACAATCAAAACTTGCAGTTTATACACTTGGTAGATACATACAATGTTCACAAAAGTCAACTGCCAACTAGGCCAAAAACGACCAACCACATTCAACCAAAGAGACCGTGGTTCGTCAACTTAACTACTCTACCAAATGGGTCACTCAAAACACAGGGTCCTTGACCCCGTCCTTGACCCGTCTTCGATCCCCGAGATTATCCTTGCAGGGTCTCCAATCAACTACGGTCGCGGACCTGAAATGGTTTGGTTAACAACCATGAGAATACATCTCAATAAGCAGACAACCTAAACCCCACATGGGCCAATGCGTACCTAGACGAGTATAAACATGCAATCTAACTATCCACATGACAATTTTCACATAATATACTTACCTTGCCTCAAATCACACGCTAACTCTGCACATTAGTCAAATCACTATAATACAATAACACTTCATGTACATATCAAAATCACTCGAACACCATACGCACGTACGATTACCCAACTCAATTAATTTCAAAACACATACTCATCTATTCAACTTTCTCATGACCCGGGTCAACACCCCGCAGGTCCTTTCTCGCCACCCGTGTCAACACGCTCCAGGCTGGCAGCCCTCCGATCAATCCGGGCATTGTCTCGGGTCAACACCCCACAGGACCTTTCAAAAACGAACTTTCACACGACTCGGGTCAACACCCTACAGGTCAGCCCTCCGATCAATCCGGGCTCTGTCCCGGGTCAACACCCCACAGGACCTTTCACACGACCCGGGTCAACATCCCTCAAGTCCTTTCTCACAACCCGGGTCAACACCCCTCAGGTTAGCAGCCCTCCGATCAATCCGGGCTTATTAAGCATACACGCCACATAATTCAATCAATTCCATGGCATTCACGCGTTCCAATATCACCCAAGTGTGTCCAGGCAACCACAATGCAATTCACCATACTAGCACATTAAAATAGCCACGATCCCACCAAATCGATTCTCGCTTGCGCACCAGCCAGCGGTCATCCGAAGGATGGCGACTACTTTGTCATCAAAACATCACTTGAGCACCCAATTTCAAACATGGAATCAGTCCATAAATCAAGCAATCATTAGCCACACTCAGCACGCTACACCGATACAATATAGCCTACAATTCCACCCCAAAACTTGTTCATTAACAATCCATCGGACTAGCCATTATCACGGCTCATGACAACCCCTAACTCAGTCTCAAAACCAGCCACAATACGTCCATAAGTCAGTCATTATCACACACGCATTGGGCACTAAATCAACCCGCTAATCAAGCAACATTCGACCGTCACAACGCTCGCCATTTCCCACACATTTTAACCCACATTCCGCTCAATAGATTCACCAACATTGTCCTGTCGAACTAGCAATTGACTCAGCCGATAATAGCCACTAAACAAGCCTCTAAACCATCATAAATCACCCACTATTCCAGCCATGAACAGCCCATACGATCAGCCACCTAATTAGTCCCTAATCCGCACTAATTAACCCCTAAACGAGTCAAATAATACCCAAAGTCCTAGATGAAGTTTAGGGAGTCGCTTACCCCAACTTGAGCGAGAAAACAAGGCTGGGCAGCGAGGAAAATCGCCGGGACAGCAGCGACGGCGGCGATCGGTGAGGCTCTCGGCCCCGGCTGGGCGGCAAGGAGCTCCGGTTGAGGTGGTAGCAGCAAGGGAGAACCGGGACCTCGCCGGGACGGCAGCAGCTCCGACGTCGAGCGGCGACCCACAGCGGCGACAGGAACAAGGCCGATGAGGGCAGAACAGGGGAAGGGGAGGGGAGGCGCTGGGTTGGCCGGAACAGGGGAGGGGCGGTACTAGGTGGCCGGCCAGGCGGTGGGGTAGCGATCGGTGGCTGGGGGGAAAGGGCTGGATGGCGGAGGCGAGGCGGCGGCGGCCAGCACAGCGGCACGCGGCGGCGGCGAAGCTGGGAGCCCTAAACAGGGGAAGACGCCGGGGAAGAGAGAAACGGGGGAGAAGGTCGCGCGGCAGCCGGGGGTGGCACGGCGGCGTCTCGGTTGGCCGGACGACGAAGGACAGGTCGGCGAACGACTGGGCAACGCTGGACCGCGGCGGACGCAGCGGTGAGCTGCTGCTCGCGTGCAGCGCGGCAGGGCCGGCGAGCGGCGGTCGCGGGCGACGAGCGGCGGTGCGGCTCGGTCGGGCGACGGCGACGCAAGGCGGTAGGCGGCAGGCGGCGGTGGCTGGGCTGGTCGCTGGCAAGGCGTGGTCGAGCGAGCAGCAAGCAGGAGAAGATGCCAGAAGCAGCGGCGTCGGGGGCAAGCCAGCGAAGGAGAAGAAGAAGAGAGGAAGAGAAGAAAAGAAAAAGGAAAAAGAAAGAAAGAAAGAAAAGGAAGAGAGAGAGAGAGAAGTGGATGGGTTTGACTGGGGGGGGGGGGAACAAACATGCGCGTGGGGGAAAGTGACCGGAGAGAGAGAGACGGGCGAAAAAAATAAATAAATATTTAAATATTAATTGTAACCCGATGGCCCATATTTAAAACCGAAAACGATCTAAAGGTCTAAATTAATCCTAGAATATAATAAGGGACAAAGGTCAAATTAATTAAATCAAACTATCTCGAGAGAGGTCTACTAGTCCAAATTTGCACCCGGTCAAAAATTCACTTTTCACATATTCCTGGCAATCTCGACGTTGGCCACAATAATATCGACACCGCCCAATTTATTTCGTCCCGAAATTCCGAGAAATTCGACACCAAAGTTTGGGCTCTAATTAACAGCCAAATTCGATCGAGTGCATTTCTAGCGAAATCTCTAATTTAAAATAAAATAACCGAGAGTGATCAGTTTCCGGGCGAGATTTTACTATAAGCACACTGACGAATTACACGTTTTATAAATCCCAAAAATGGCCCGAAATTCGGAATGTCACAGCAGAGAAAACCAGCACAAAACCAAGAGCTTAAACAAAACAAGCAAGAACCGAGACCAGGGCATCAAATTCACACACCAACTTAGCAGAGCCTTCTATGGAAAATCTCAAGCAATCACTGCGGGCCAATAACACAAATGAACCTCATATTGTCATTTGTAGAATTCAGCTCTTAATCCCAACTGGGGTAAGCAGCCAGGAAGGGCATTATCATCTCGGAGGACTATGAACAGTAAACATGATTCGGTCATTACAGATAGACCACAAAACCATAATTCTCAAACAAACTAAAATTCGGTCGCCCAATCCCAAACAGCCACAAAACTGCAGGAAAAAAAAAAAACTACCCAGCAACAAAAAATTCGCAGAAAACTTCAACGCGAAACATCAAACAGAGCCCATCGCCAAAGCTCGACTCTTTTTTACCCCCTCTTTCCTCACCAGTTAGCAGTGGCAGGCCTCAGGAAGAGAGACTGGAGAGAGAAAGAGCCCAGCTCCTTGTGGGGGGTGGGGGAATAAGAAGGGATGATGCCCAGAGGGAACCCATTGAGGAGGAACGAGAGCTGCTGGAAGCGGAGGGCCCGGCTGGCGACGGCGCCGTCGAGGGGGGCGGGTTCGCCGGGGACCAGCTTGGCAGAGCCGTCGAGGGCCTGAGGGGAGGCGACGTTGAGGTCCCAGAAGGCCGCGTCCATGGCCGTCCTCAGGTTCGCCATTCTCTGGGGCGGAGGCTCGAGCGGAAGCTGAGCGTATTGTGCGCGGCGGGTGTGTTGTTGCCGCTCTTCCTTATCTGCGAGCGACCGGCATGTTTTGTTTGTCTTGAATGATGGGAGAGGGAGGATGAAAGCTTGGGTTTTTGGAGGATTCCCTCCTGGGTTTTGTGATACGAGGTACCAACCCTTTCTTGTTTTTTTTGTCTTTTCAAGGATAATAATACGAATAGTTCATAAATTTTGGATCGACATATAATACGATCCCTAAATTTTTAATTTGTTCAATATGATCCATGAACTTTAGTCCAATGTGATCGATGAATTTTTAACTTGTTTAATGTTGTTCTTGAACCATAGTCTAATTTGCAGTGTGATCTACGAACTTTCAATTTGTTCAACGTGATATGTGGACTTTTGGTACGTGTTCAACTTAGTCCCCGAACTATATGAAGATGTTCAATATTGTCATTTCATTAATTCACGTTTAGGGACAATAGTAAACATTTTCATATAATTCGGAGACTAAATTGAATACATACCAAAAGTCTTTGGACCATATTGAATAAATTGAAAGTTTAGGGATCACACTACATGTTAGGCTATAGTTCAGGGATCTTATTGAACAAATAAAAAGTTCATGGACCACATTACAGATTGAGCAAAAATTTAGAGACCATTCATGTCATTTTTTGTTTTCGTTTCTCTACTAAAAGAAGTATTTTTACAATTTTCCAACTGTTTAATTTTACTTTTCACGTCAAAGAATTTAAAATGGCTAATTATCACAAAAATAATTTGATGTTTGTACATTTTGAAATGCTTGCGGCTTCCAGATTACAAAAAAGAGAAGAAAAACAAAGCAAAGGTCGCAATAAAGAGACCTTCGCTTGCACCTTTCAATTAATAAACTGAGCTACTAAAACGGGAGGTAATTAAAAAATAAAAGATTCAGACATATAGAGTAGAGTAGTGTTATGTGCATCAAAATTGAGCTGCAAAATTAATTTATTGAGTGATGTGACAAATAAAAAAATCAAATAGTTAGATAAAAGGATCATACTTGGCACCCACTAAAATAGTAAAAATTATCAAGAAAATTCTAAACCTATTACACTTATGTCGATTCAGTTCTAAACATTTCAATTTGACTATTTTAGTTATAAACCTCTTGAAAATTTACTAATTTAACCTTAAATTTTTTAATTGTGCCAATTTAATCTTAAACATTTTAACAATATAGTCTTTTCGATCAAAATGTAGCGGTCTAGTCAATACTGGCCATCCTACGCAACACAGTCGGCACTAACGTAGATAATTGCTAGTATTTTTTTATTCTTTTTTTTTCAATTTTTTTTTCTTTTTTCTTTCCCTCTTTTGGAGGGCACAGAGGTTGCCGGTTGACCCTCGCCTAGTCTGGCGAGGGCATCGTGGCCCTCACCGACCAATAGGCGAGGGTCATGACCGTCGCCTAAATCTGGGTGAGGGCGACGAGACCAAGCAAGGGTCATCCACCAATCGACTGTGCCCGGCTAATGTCGGTTGGCGACCTTGTCGACCAAGAGTTGGAAAAAAAGGAAAAGAAAAAAGAAAATAGGATAAAAAGGAAAATAATAATAAAATTCAAAATTTTAAAAAATTATTTATATTAGCACCGATCGTCACCGACCATGCTGCACAGGATGGTCGGCATTGACTAGAACATTACGTTAGTATTTTCCGACTAAAATTGGTTGAAAGACTAAATTGACAAATCGTTAACATATTTATGACTAAATTAGCACAATTGAATGGTATAAGACTTAATTGGCACTGGTGCAATAAGTTTAAGATTTTTTTGATAATTTTCTCCATTAAAATATTGTCCGATTATTTATTATGTCAGTTTCAAAATTTATTATTAGTACACCAAGATCAAGCTAAGAACTACATTGCTTCTTTTCGGGTCAGTGGATTTGTAACGTCCACTCTATTGCATCCCTTGCTCGTAAACGTGGGATATGGCTCTTTATTAAAAAGGTCACGCAATCCTTCTCTCACGATAAGAGTTGAATAGTTAGCACCGTCTAAGTTCCGTTGGTTTCGCAAAAATAAATAATTTGAAAGATATTTTTTTAAAAATAAATAATTTGAAAGGTATTTTCTTAAAAATAACTGCTTATCTTCCTTACAAAAATAAAAATGAAAGAAATATGTTTTCATCGTTCACGAACATATTTAGATATAAATTGATGCCGATGTTGCATTGACTAACTATTTCAAATAATACATATTTTTTGAAAAATGTTTTTGTCTATTTGATCATGTGGCTTGTTGCAGAAGTAATTTTGTCTTCACACAAATATAGGAGAACCTCTCTTAGGAAATGAAAGCTCCTCTTAGGGCACATTTGTTTCACGAAAAATGTAACATTTTTGAAAAATATTTTCCAAAAAATCATTTTCTAGAAAAATAGTTAGTTTTCCTTTATTTGGTAATATGTGATCGAAAATGTTTTTTGGTGTTTAGATCTCATTTGGAAAATAATTTCAATCCCATGATTTTATTTTATGCAAAAAAATAATTTTGAATTTTTTAGTATTTTTATTTTTTAAAAATAAAAAAGTAAAATAAGAAAGAAAGAAAAGAAAGAAAATTAAAAAAGTCAAGCGAAGCAATTTCGGAAAGTGTTTTCACTTTCTTAGATTAGGGAATTTACTTTCCTGATTTTATACATAAATGTTTTCCTTGATCGGAAAGTGTTTTTAGTTGACTAATTATTTTCGGCGAACCAAACTGATGAAAATCCGGAAAACGGATTCCGGGAAAACACTTTCCTTTAAACAAACGCAAGGTGCGTTTGTTTCGCAAAAAT